>CAKMRK010001004.1:0-125666 GCA_928213465.1 Penicillium sclerotigenum | reverse complement strand
CCCTCCCTTCCTCTAGTCCCCTCCACCCCCCTCCCCCCCCCCCCCCCCCCAAAAACCAAAAACCAGATTTCGAAATCCCAAATTCCTTCTTATTCTCCTCATCCTCCTTCCCCTCTCTTCTTCCCCTCCCCTTCCCTCATCTAATCGCGGTTGATCATCCCGCCCTTCTTTTTTTTCTTTAACAGCGTTTGCTTCTTTAATATTTCCTACTTGTGGCTGGACACCACTTTCTCTCAATACCCTTTACTTCCATTTTCCCCCGCTCAAGGAATGATCAAACATCCTAACGAACTCCTGTCGTCGACACGCCTACAGAACCGGTGCGAGCTTACCCAGGGGACAATACCACCGTCAATTTCGCTCCTTCTCTAAGAGACAACCCGCACACATGGCTCCATCCGCACCTGGGACGGCCAACTCACCGGCCAAGAAAACATCGGCCCCAGAGAAGAAATACAAATGCCAATTTTGCAATCGCGCATTTAGCAGAAGTGAACATCGCAGTCGCCATGAGCGCTCCCGTAAGATATTTGGATAATTCCTTGACGCGTTTTTCCTCCCCTTCTAATGGGCTCGAAAATATAGACACGAAAGAAAGACCCTTCAAGTGCTTAAAATGCCGCAGTACCTTTGTCCGTCGCGATCTTCTTCTGCGACATGACCGAACTGTTCACGCCAAGGACGGCGGAATCCCCCTTGTCGCAGAGGGGCGCAGACGTGGTGGAGGGGTTCAGAAAAACTCATCTGCCCCAGCTAAGCCGTCAGTCACCATTGACCCGACGACGCTGGAGCAGATTGAAGCAAGCAGCGATGGTATGGTCGACCTTGAAACTGCAGCCATGTTGATGACAGATTTCCAACATAAGGCTGCAGCAGCGGCGACCGGTCAGGTCTCCGAGCGTTCCGAATCGCTTTCGCCAGGACGCGGCTCCTTCGAGCCCTATCTCTCGGGCAATGCCACTCTGCCTCAGATGCCTTGGGACACGCTTGTCTCCCCCGCGGAACCGGGGTCGATGCCCACCCTCGTCGATCGCCATGGCCCTGTCGGGGACGTTCTCATGTCTCACTCGCTGCCTATTTCTGGGCATTCTACCCCGAATGCTCTGTCGCCCTACCCTTCCATGACTGGCCCCGTTAGCCCGGTTAATTACCGCCGCTCGCCCGGCCCTAGTCAAGCACTGACTCTTCCTAAGGCTCCCCAACTGGCTAACGACATGGAACGCAATTATGTAGTGGACCGGGTCCAAGGATCAGACAGCCTTGGTGCGCTTCCCGATACTTTCCAGCTTCCTTCCACGGTTGCGCTGAACCGGTATTTGTCCACCTACTTTAATCTGTACCATCCTCACTTGCCGTTCCTGCACCAGGAATCATTCAAGCCTTCCCAAGTGCCGGCACCACTGTTGCTTGCAGTTTTGTCGATTGGTGCTCTTTACACCTTTGAGCGCGAGCACGCCTTCATGCTCCATGTCGGCTCCAAGGTCCTGGTCAACCAATTCCTACAACACAAGGACAATTTTGATTCCCGCAAGTGCCCCTTGTCATTGATGCAGGCTACTTTGCTGAACATGGTATTTGAGAGTTGGAGCGGTGACCCGAAGGGCCTTGAATGGACTTGTTCCATTAAGAGTCTCCTCGCCAACATGGTCGCTGGCAACCGGTACCAGCTCAAGCTGCGGACCCAGGCTCGCCAGAATGTTCAGCCCTCGCGCGAGGAATGGATTGAGGATGAATCCTGCCGTCGTACATATTTCGCCGTGTACATTTTCTTTGGCATGTTGACGCTTACATTCAACCACACTCCCGCCATGAGCTTCGATGAGTTTGACGACTTGGAGCTCCCGTCTTCAGAGTCTCTCTGGAACCTGGACGCGGCCGATGATGAGACTTGGCGCCGTGGCACAGTATCAAGCGCCTTGACTGTTCGCGAGGCCCACGACTTCCTTTTCCAGGGCGAAGAGACCCGCTACAGTGCGTTTGCCACCCGTGTTCTCATCAACGCCTTGTTCCTGCAAGTCTGGGGCCACAAGCGCAGCTTTGAGGCGCTCCAAGATGTGGTTACCGAATACAAGCTGCGCCTGGCGCTCGAGACTTGGGAGAACTCCCTCGAGGTTTGCGAACCGGAAACAATCGTGGTCCCGCTTAGCACTCCTCAAAAGGGTCACCCCTTGATCTTCAACTCGATGGCGGTCTACCGTAACACCCGCGCCCGCCTGGAAGTTGACCTTAAGTCCATCCAGGAGGCGATGCGGTACCACTCCTCATACGAGGTAGCGGCTGCCATGACCGTCGCCCGTGAGAAGGTCAAGCGTTCGCAGGAGATGAACAAAGTTATCCAACAATGTTTTGAATGCATTGAGATCGCCGCTATTCAGGGCATCAATTGGGTTGCAAAGACCTCCGCTACTAACTGGAGTGTTGAGCACCCTCTCTGCGGCCTGGATTTGATGGTCATCCTGAGCCTCTGGCTCTACCGCCTGGAACATGACGATGAGCCCGCAACTGAGGCTGAAATGGCCCTCTACAACAAGGTCCGCAATCTGTTTGACGATGATGCTATCGACGCCTTCGGAAAACTCAGCTCTACCGTCGCCCGTGTATGGGGTAACATCCTAGACGGCGTGGTTGTCTGGGGGTAAGTTTTTATCTCTGCTCACATCAACGGCTAAAGAACTAACCGCTTTACAGAATCACCAAGTTGATGGGCGAGTCATTCAAGCTCCACTCCCAGGCTCTGGTCGGCTACGAAGATTCCCTCCGTGTTGCCAAGGATCAGCCAATCCACGCGGTACCAACAAAGTCGCTTGCTAGCGTCGGCACCGCATACTAAATTTTCCTTGCGTAAATCTCCTCGAGTTGGTTTGCTTTCTCTCTTTGCCTTTTCTTGAAATTTCCGTTTTCGATTTCTTACTCTCATTTGTTGGACGCGTTCATTGGGACACTTCGGAACGGACTGGATATGCCAGTGGGCAGGCGGGGTGTTGGGCTCTTCCGGAATACTTCGCCTTTTGATATCCCTCTCGGTGGTTCCTAGTCATTTGCTTTTCTTGTTGTTTCTTTTTGCATTTCCCTTGCTTTTTACACCAGGGAGTCCAGTGTGGTGTTTCTGCTTTCCGTCTTCGACACCTGGCTGGTCCTGTGTGTACTTTCGCACTCCGTGGAGTTTGACTTTATGGTTCATACTAACCCCTAATCGTGCCCCCCGTCCATCTGCTTTTTATGCTTTCGATACCTTTTGACATTTCCTGCGTTCGCGATCGTGTTGCTTTCGTTCTCTTTTTCATATCTTGCCATTTGCCTCTGCTTCTTTGGTTGGCTTCCAACCGCTGTATTTGATGTTAATTGCCTGCGTGCCTTTCTACCCCGTCTTTTGCTACTACGCTTTTTAACGCTCAACATTGCTTTGAAGATTTTCGCATTTGTTTCACCTGCACATGTTTTTATGCCATTTCCATGTACTATACGTTATCGACGAATTATCTGGCGGGGACAACCTCTTTTCCTGGACACTAAGTCGTAGACTTGGATTGTAAATTGGAGCCTTGATCATTCATAGTCTTGTAGTTGTAGTGATAGGTAGGTATATACCCATCTCTAGTATCTTCACCCCGAAACAGCCATGTTTCAATGCTCATAATAATGTCGAAAACTACTTCCCAACAGCAACAAACAACCGATCACCAATATCCCCAATACCAGGAACGATCATGCCCTTCTCGTCAACACCTTTATCAATACCACCCACCCAAACCTCCACATCACTCCACGTCCCCGCCGCACGTTTAACCCCCGCTTCTGAAGCAAGCAAGCTAAGCATAATAACCTTCTTCACACCCCAATCACGCAGCAATTGGATCGCCGCCTCGGCTGTCGCACCAGTAGCGATAACTGGGTCCAGCAGCACGGCCAAGCTTGCAGCTGCGGTGTTGGTGGTTGGGTTCAGAGAGGCTGGTGAGGCTGGTGACAGCTCCGACCGGTGGAAGGGGAGGTTGTTGTAATATTCTACTGGTTGTAGGGTGACCTTTTCTCGGAACAAGCCCAGATGGTAAACTGGGACTGGGGTTGGGAGGAGGTCGTTTAAGGCTGTGGGGGGGTTGTTGTGTAAGCGGGGTTGAGGTGGTCTTTATGGGTTAGGAGTGGGGGGATAAGGCTGGGGAGTGGGGGGGATGGTGATAGAAGGAGATAAATTGTAAATTCAAATGGAACAACTGTGGTGTTTGGGATTGGCCACGGTATTTGGGGTTGGATATGGGAATGCAAGAGTAATAAAGTAACATTGTAGGGAATAATTATGGGGTATAGTTGCAGTGCTGGCTCGAGGGGAGTGATGCGGAATATATTGAAATCACTCACCATCAACCATTCCTAGGCCAGATCGGAGAATTGGCACTAAAGCTAGGTCTGCTGGGTCAATGCCCTTGGTTTCATACTCGATTCCAAGGGGAGTGGTGTCCTGGGAATGAGTGTTAGGAGATCTAATGCTCGTGATTGATGGATCTCAGTCTTGGAGGGGTCTATTTACCGTTCCTGTTTGGACTAACTTCAGCCCTGAGAAGGCTTCCACGCCTAGGATATTGGCAATGTCATGGACTAAGCCTCTTGTCTCACGCGGGGTGGTGGAAGATGAGCGGATTAGAGAGAGCTTGGCTTGAAGACAGGGGTGTGAGGAGACATGGACATTTGATGGAAGAGACATGGTGAAGTGTAGAGGATGTTATGAAGAGAAGAGGGAGAGAGGGAAGAAGGGAAGAAGAGTAGAAGAGAAGAAGAAGAAGAAGAAGAAGAGGAAGAGGAAGAAACAATCACCTCAAAGTTGTTATCTTCCCCTCATATACAAACCGACCAGGAACCTTATCGGACTCCACCTGACGGTCTCCAGTTTCTTGGCAGACTTTTTTCCACTTTTATCCTTCTTTAGCCCTTGAACAATGTCATCAACTACCGAGGGAGACAACCCCTCAAAACACGACCCTTTAACAGAGGCCCAACGAGCGATCCTAAACGAATCATGGCCAAGCTCAGGTGACCACGCAGCACCTGCACCACAACCTGCATCTGCTGCGCCGCACCTCTCCAAACACGCAACCCACATCTACACCGTCTCATATTTAATTTTCTTCTCGCTCCTGGGCACATTGGCCCGCCTAGGCCTACAGGAACTGACATTCTACACAGGCGCCCCCGTCGTGACAGGGGTACTATGGGCGAATGTAGGAGGAAGCTTGATCATGGGATTCCTGGGCGAAGACCAGAATTTATTCCGCGAGGAATGGGGTAAAAAACCGACCAAAGAACCAGCTACAGATGCAGTTGAGGACGAGTCTAAGAACAAGAATAAGAAACACCTGTCCGTGAAGAAGACTATTCCACTGTATATTGGTCTGACAACCGGCTTCTGCGGTTGCTTCACCTCCTTCTCGTCCTTTATGCGGGACGTCTTTCTCGCTCTGGCAAATGCCCTCCCCGACCCATCGCTGCCTACCGGATCCCACCCGGCCTCCCGTAATGGCGGGTATGGCTTCATGGCGCTGGTCGCTGTGATTCTACTTACCGTGTCGCTGAGCCTGTCGGCGCTTATCGTCGGCGCGCATATTGCCCTAGCTCTGACACGCGTGACACCCACCGTGCCATTCGCATTTACGCGACGAGTCCTCGACCGTGTTGTGGTCGTGCTTGCCTGGGGATGCTGGCTCGGAGCCGTGTTCCTAGCCATCTGGCCGCCAGACCGACATAATGGTCCTGATGTGTGGCGCGGCCGGGCGGTGTTCGCTCTTGTCTTTGCGCCGCTTGGTTGTCTCCTTCGATTCTATGTCTCGCTGCACCTGAATAGCAGGATTCCGACCTTCCCGCTGGGCACCTTTGTGGTAAATATCTTTGGGACTATCATTGAGGGTCTTTGCTATGACTTGCAGCATGTCAGTGGTCTTGGAGCGGTGGTCCCTGCTGCTCTGACGGGCTGCCAGGTGCTGCAAGGTGTTATGGATGGATTCTGCGGAAGCACGACTACTATCAGTACTTGGGTTGCTGAGTTGAAAGGACTGTCTCATCGACGCCATGCATATTTGTATGGAAGTGCCAGTGTGGTTGTCGCCCTTGGGTTTTTGGTCGTTATCATGGGTTCGTTGTTGTGGACGCATGGATTTGCCGAGCCTGTGTGTGGATAGATGGCTGGTGGTGTAATATAATAATACAATGTAAACTATAGCCGGGGGGAATTCAACCTGGCAGGTATTAAAGGAAAGATGGGGAATAGCCGATTGATATGGACATATCCCTATAGACATCAAAATTACCGCAAAGCACCAATAACCACGCCCTACTCCCGACTAGGCGCAGGCCCAATCTCCACACGCGGACCAATTCCACCTCCAAACCTCCTCGCCGGACTTGCTGACCGAAACCTATCGACACGAAAAGGACACTGGCTCAACCCTCTGGTCCCTTCCAACGTCATCCCAACGATAGACTCAAGCGGAACCCGACCCCCAACGGGACCAACAGAACTAACAGCCCTACCCGCAAGCCCGCCACTCCCAAGCGGGCTTATAGGGCTCAGCGGCGTAGACCGATTAAACGGACACCTGATCTGCCATGTGCTCGCAATTCCCTTCCTAGCTGCGTACATCTCCATGCCGTGGACTGGCAGCTCAGCACAATTCTCGGGCATGCTGATGCGGTCGAGCATTTTTTCATGCACGGCTGCTTTGCTGGGACTTGGGTTTCGGCCTGCTGTTACGGAGGTTGTTGTTCCTAGAGGCGGCTGGGTTGGGCTTTTGCTGCGGAGGGATTTGCGACGGGCGAGGTCTTGTGCGTCTTGGCGGCGTTGGGATACTGGAGTTGGGTTGTTAGGGGAATAATGTAGGTCTGACGATAATTGGCTTCATGCCAAAGTGGGATTCAAGGTGGAGGTATGTTGTTGGATATGAATAGCCACGGACAAACTTGTAGATCTTTGCATCGATATACGATTAAGAGGGGGAGTGGGAGGGTTAACTCACCACGCCAGATAACAACATAAACGCCAATAACCACTATGCAGAGGGATAAGAAGCCGAACATCAGCCCTAGCTCGTGGTGGAGCGAGGGCATCGGTACGTAGGGTGGGTACTCGTCTGAGGTCATGGCAAGGCTTGGATCTGTAGTATACAAGGTTGTCTTTGGGGAGTGTGGCGAGGGTATATATCCACTCCTGTGAAAACGAAAGATCTCTCTTTCGAAGTGTATTTTAAAGACGGAGCTGTTGTAGAGTGCAGCGTACGAATCTGACAGCTCCCGAGGTCTTGCGTTTGCCCTGGTAATGGGGTGCTCACCTGCAGTCAAATGGAAAGGGAAGAAAAGCGGGTTCTTCTCAATTGTTGAACCAATAGGCACAGTGAGAATGAAGAAGATCAAACATTCTTTGAGGGTGAAACTCTGGATTTCGAGTAACAAAGAAAGCCGTCACCAATTACGAGTCACAACCTGAAAGAGGCGTAGACTAATGAAAATCAAGTCTGAAAGAAAAGCAAAAAAAAGTATAAGAACGTATAGTTAGTTTGTATTGGCCATATCGCCAGGGCTATATATACTAATTAGGTAAGTCCTATGTACTCCATACATACAGGAGAATCTGTAGAAACAAAAAGGTATCATGTACAACATGCGTACAACATGAAACTCTATACTCCCGACAGTATCAAGTACATATAGTACATCAGCATGTCGGGGAATGCAATAATAGAAAAAGGGGGGGGCTCAAATATCCGATCCCACGCCAGAACACAAGGCCATAGATGCATAAAAATAAACAAAATGGTAAAAATCCGCTGCAAAAGACTGTAAGAAAATGAAGAAGAAGGGTCGCAGAAGTATGTCGAGTGGAGTAAAACATAAAACACAGTTCGAGCGGTGCCCGGCGTTTCACGTGTCGTGTCAAGAGAAAAATAGGTAGGTCGAGGCGGGAAAAGGTATATAAATCACAAGAGTCGGGAAGTCGGAAGAATCTCAAGCTGGGGTTTCGTCTCAAAGCAATCCATGCCAACAATCAACCGAGCATCACAGCCGCCAGAGCAGTAAAGGTCAACCCGATAGCCATGCCAATCCATGGAGTCTGGCCGAGGGAACCCTCGCTGCGCGCCTGGAGGACATAGCGAGCAGCGAGTAAGCGCATCTCATCGGACGGCAGATCGCGGTCCGCGAATGGAGCGAACTGTTCCCATGGAGCGAGTTCTGGTAATGAGGCGGCGGGCGAGTTGTGCGCGATATCGGAGGAGAGGCTGGCGCCTACGACAGGTTGTTGTGAGTCGGCGAGGACGGCAGCCGGGGCGAGGAAGGCCAGGAAGGTGGATGGTTTCATTGTGAGGAGATTGTGAGGAGATTATAGGTGTATAGTATGGGAATAGACTGGCGCGCAAATGCTTTTGTGTTGTTGCTTGTGAGAACCAAGCAACGCCAAGCTGGCTGGTGCGGGTCGTGAGGGACGGGGTCTGGAGTTGGCAAGGCAACAGTGCTGCAGACGGAGGTTGGAAGTGGCGATGTTACACGGATGACTTTCTTCACGAATATAACCGAAGGTCTCAGAACATGCCACTTGAGGTCGAGTGGGTTGCTATGTGTTGGATTGTCGTAGTCAGGCAACCGGGGGAATAGGGGGGCCAAACACGGGGAGAGGGGAGTTTCCGGGGGTGTTTCGCCTTTTCTCTCTCAATTGTCAGAATCCAACTCACTCTTAGTCGTAGAGGAGGATAAGAGAAAATGAAGAAAAAAAAGTTCCCAAGAAATCGACACGACCCAGGGGGGAAAAGGGAGATTAAGGGAAAATCATGAAGCCAGTCGAGGAAAAGGCTCGATTGGCCGAGCCGCTCTTTGGCTTCCTTTGGCTTCCTTTGGCTCTCTTTGGCTCTGGGTGCCTGGGCCGTCCAGGGGTGGGGTCTTGTCCCTGAATTATGCGGGCTCTGATTGGATACCGAGATTCCATGTTTGAGGTTATCGAGTGTTTATTTATCCTTTAATAATGTCCCTTAATATTCTTTAATGTCCCTTAATGTCCTTTAAACGGTTTTCTGTTAGGGTGATCCAATAATTTCATTAAGTAACCGGTCCCTGAAATCCTTTTACCAAAAATACGGATCCTTGCAAGCGAGGGTCTGTAATAAATGTAATTTATGGAAGGGCCAGTTACATAGTATGCATCTAACTACAGCATACTCCCTACTTCGTAGTCCATACAAGAAAATAACATTCCATTCTGTCTTCTAATTATAGGTCCAAGACAGCCCGAGGTTTAACGGACAGCGCCACAAATGATCATCAACGCAGGCGCGAAAATTCGAGCGAATAGACGAGCACGCCCCGCAGGTAGGATGACGACGCGCGGTAATACCAAATCAAGATATCTAGAACCCTTGCTCTTAGCATCAACCAAATTAGAGGATGAACCATTGATTTTCCAATGCTGGGTAGCGTTCGGACGCGGTACTATGCACTGCTAGCAAACCAACTGTCGACTAGTCTTGATACCCGTTTTAATGCGCACCAGGGCTTTTTTTTAATGCTCTCGCTGCGCAAGTGCCTCTAGCCTCGAAAACGAGCCGCTGAAATTAAAACACGCTCACAAAGAACACATGTCTAGGCTCAGGGGTCCGGTGTATGTTCTTCGGTTTTGCGGTGCGCACAGGTCTTTGCGGTATTGGGCGTAGGTGTATCCATTGGTGTAGCATCTCCGTCCTGCGGAGAGACCGGGGATTGCGACTCTTTAGATAGACTGGCCCGCAGGTTTTTCAGCCTGACCTGCTCTCGTGATCTGCGAACTGCAAGGCGTATATCGCTGGGTAGGGAATCGGTTTGCATTAAACAGTCTGCACAGGCGCGGCAGTAATAACCTGATTGGGGATTCTTCGGTTCAACGAGTCGGCGCTTGCTGCTGGGAGCGGTCATCTCACCGCAGTGAACACATGGGCTTTTCAAGACTCGGGGATTGCTTTGCATACGAGTCGCTCTGAGCTTTTTGAGCGCTGCAATTTTGGCGCTGCTTGGCAAGGAGTCTGTTTCGAGTAGGGACCGCGTGCATGGCTGGCAGTAATAACCTGCCGCGGGATTCTGGGGCTCAACGAGCCTACGTTTGCTGCTAGAGATGGTTCTATCGCCACAGTGCATGCAGGGGTATTCACCGCGGCTCTGTTTCATCTGTTTGGGGGACTTGGGATCACTGGGGGAACTGGAAGGGTGGTGGAGCATGGGTGCTCCCTTCGAAATGTCTGATGCTTTCTTTTTTGAGGCAGTATTAGGACGCCTACTTCGTGTTCGTTTACGGTACTCGAACGCAGCGAGATCCTGCTCGTCTGGGAGGTTGCCGTGATGCTTGAAATGGCGAACGCAGGTCCGGCAGTGAAACCCAGCAGAAGGGTTATTGGTATCAACGAATTTACGGCTACTTCTCGGAGCAGTCATCGCGCCACAGTGCCTGCATGGACTTATTTTGCTTGCTTCTCCGCTCGCCTTGATCAGTCTTCGCCGATAGATCGCTGCAAGCTGCTCATCATTGGGTAGATGGCCATGGGCACTAATGTTCCGAATACAGGCTTTGCAGTGCCAGCCGCTGGAATAGTTCCCAGGTTCGACGTGTCTTCTAGCCTTGGGGACAGTTTTTCCACCGCAGTGCGCGCAGAGTTCTGGTTCTTTGGCCGCAGAAGTTCCGTGGCGGCATTGTTGAGTCCATGGCCCCTTGCCATGGCTCTGAAGAGTGCGTACAGGTCTCAAGAGATCACTGAGCAAGCTCCGTAAAGAAAACGAAGCTTTATTGGCATGGTGTGGAGTTGTCGCAGACCAGCGATGTGTGCAATGGGTGTCGCATGATCGAGAAAAGGATCTTAGGTGTTGTGTTATGGTATTTTTTGTTTGCGATCCATTGCGGAAGAATTGCGCATAGGATAAGCTGCATTGATATCCGAGAGGACGCAACGACATGGCGAAGGTTCGTGTGGCACCAGAGACACTTGATTTGGCCTATGCAGGCATTGTAGAGGGAATTCGTGCGGTTGAATTGGGCCGCCTTATGGCTTGTGATTGACGGTGATTGCGATTGGGCATGGAGAATGTAATGGTGGTCAAATGCTCTGGATTCGACACGCGCAAATAAAGTTCGTGTAGCTTGCCCGTGTCAGAGAGGCCTTGGCACAGTGCCTTAACTTCCGGTCCACAGGTCTATATACAAATTACTAAGCTTGATCACTAGCCCTGGAGGCAGCCATTGGAAAGTCTTAGAAGAGCATGCAGTATATTGGCAAAGAAAGACTAAAGGCGAAAAAAAAAGAGGAAGAACAACTAAACGTCTCAACTCAAGTCCTGCACAAACAAACAGGATCACGTGACTAGGTGTTCGAACAGAAAGATCTCTTTGATATGCACTATATATCTATCAGACCCCAGTCTAGCTAGTTTGAGTCATTGCCAAGGTAATCCACAACCAGAAGGATTGCTGCAATATGCTCGAATTTTTTTCCGTTCATCATAAGGTCCCTTGGGTATAGGATTCAAAGCATCTCATCCCAGTTCGGTGTGACTGTGAACTTGCCAGACAATTGGCCCATGGACCAAACATGTTTTGGCGTGTCTACCTCCGGCTCTGGTGGCACCTTCGATAGGATGACGGCTTCCTGGACGAAACCAACCGGCGCTCCACGATCCAATTCCATACTAATTCCACCCCAGTCTAGGGTCACACGGCCTGATTGGTGTACATTCAATTTGCCGACACGGCCAGTGGGCAGAGACCATGGTTGGCCGGCTGTGATGACGCTGTTTTCTTTTAATTCAGTTGGTTTGGTGTTTTCCACAATCTCCACATCGTCACCTGCTTCGCGCTTGATCTCGTTCTGCGGAGGTGCAGTTGCGGCTGTGACCGCAGCCTGGTGTTGGTCGTCTTGGGCAGAACCGGCGACTCGGAGGTAGGGGGTCATCGGCGGGAATTGCATGAGGAACATTTGGCCATGTAGAGGGTTGTCTTCTTCTTGCTCTTCTTCCTTCTCTTCGCTCGCTTGATCACATTCCTGTCCTTCCACTGCGGCGGGTTCACTTTCGGCAGTTCCTTCGTTGGTTTCTGCTTCAGTAGTGGTTTTCTTCGACCCTTTGGGAACAAGAAGATCCCGGATGATAGCCAAATCTTCCATGTGTCGGTCATATTCGTCAATTTCCTCTTTAGTGTGAAGTAGGCTGCGTGGATCTGGGGTTTCAGGCTCAGGCGTGGGTTGAGTGGATCGTAGTTCTGTTGTGCTTCTCTTTGTTGGGCTCATGCTCTGAGCCGAGCGCACACGAACGTTATGCTCCGGGAGGAAGTCATCGTCATCTGCGTATGGGATAGCATCCGGCATAGTTGTGTCGTCGTCTCGAGGTTCGGGTTTGACCTTGGTAGGTGTACGACCGATGTCCTTCGCAGATTTCTCCTTCTCTGCTTTTTTGCGGAGATCGGCGGTTCTGCTTGTGCTGGATTCCATGTTGACGCTGATGACTCTTTCCTCGTGTTCGTGTCGCTCAACACGGACGGGACGAAGTCCGCGCTCGCCGCTCGACCTGCTGGGTTGTTTGCCCTTGAAGTCCTTAGGCATATCCCAATCCTCCTCGTCGCTATCGAGATTGATATGATCGATGCTGACACGGAGTGCATTCTCTTCGTCGTCTGAAGAATCATATGCGCGTCCACGGTTACCCCCAGTAAGACCAGACCGATTGAATCCTGACCCTGCGCCGCCTGGGCCTCCGCCATATCCACCGCTTCCGCCGCCCCCATAACCACCACGGCCTCGCTTGCCGCCTCGTCCACCAAATACACTCACGCCCATAGCCATGGGTCCACCACGGCCACGGAATCCGGCGCGACGAGCAGTGCCGCCACGGCCACGCTGAATAGCGGCAGCCTCCTTCAAACGCTCATTGTATCGTTCTTGTTCCAGTCTCTCGATCTCATCTCGCTCCTGCTTGCTGCGACGCCCAACAGCCTTCGGTTTGTGTTTCAGGACTGGTTTGGGGGGCTCGCCACCAAGCGCCGACAGCGGCCGACTGCTGGGTGCGATGCTGCCAGAGGGTGTGCGTTTGTTCAGTGATTGAAGCCGTTGCACTGAGGCTCGACTCGCAGGACCGGGCGCGCCGGTTGCCGAAGCAGCATTTTGCGCAGTTCCCCCGCCAGCGGGAGTTGGAGTAGTTGTGTCGGTTTGGGCACTGCGGTTGACGGCCCCTCCACGGGCGCTTCCACGAGGAGCGGCTTTGGGAGGCATTGTCGTCGCTTTTTCGACAAGGCGCTGAATGCGGCTTGCTAGGCGGTTGGAGAAAAGTTCGTGTAGAGGAGCTGGTTTGCACACCGCGTTACATGCGGACTCAGCGTCGTAATAAACAAATTCTGCTACCGGTAGCACACGAAATGCGACTGAAATTAAGCAAATCGTCCTTTTGTATAAGAAAAGCCGGTGATTGAGGTTCGAGAAAGTTGAGCTCTCAAAAAAGTTGCGGGGCCAATCACACCGCCCTTGTCAGGTGACTCATCCCACTAGATAGATGTCTTGCTGATGGACATTGTAGTTGTACGCGCTATAACGTAGCTATGTATGTTATGATGATTCGACTAATGGAACCTTAGAATTGAAGTACCCATCAACAATTTGAAACCTTGATTGGTATATCTTCTACAACTTGTCACACTTTGACCTCGGAAGTATATAATACTTCCGCTAGTTACTAGTCGACCGTATACCACACAAATGAAACCGACATAGGCAATGATAAATAACCCAGTAGCATTGATTCCGAATGAGCGAGTGGATGTGACAAGAAGCATATATCTCGCAGAAACACTAAGGCGCCGAAGGGACACAACAACAAAAGATCAACCGCTTGGCAGTGTATAATGGAGGGAGCATGGCTTGTAACCAGGGAAGGGAATGTGGAGGGAGAAGGGCAAATGATGGTAGTATGCTAGTATAAGGACTGTCTCTGGCGCTGGCCAGAAGAGGGCGAAAGGAGAGAGCGGGGCAGATGAGATTGGCCCATAGTGAGGACTGTAAGACGAATGCAAGATCCCATGGTCACGAATAAGATGAACATTGGAGGTGCGAGGCAATCCGACACTTAGGGAGCGGAAGCAATCGCAACCAGCAGCTCCACTAGCGCTTCCGCTTCTTATTCTTGTCCGCTGTAGACGAAGAAATAGGAGGGGTCGCAGGCGTTAATGAAAACTCCTCCTCCTCTTCATCCATCTCTTCCCCGGTCTTCTTCACGGGGACACCCATATGGCGACCGTAACGCCCTTTGCGGCCATTGCCCTCATCCTCACTGAGACATCCGTCAATTCCAATGCCTGCATCTTTGCAACGTCCACAGGGGCGCTGACGGTCACAGCCCTTCTTGCTCTTGCGGCACCGCTGGCAGCGAGGCTTGGTGGAAAGGTCTTCCTCATCCGCACCGAGCTGGTGTTGGAAGTTGACCGAGCCCCCCGAGACCTTTCGGGAAGACACAGGGCTGAGAGGTGGAACAGGCGCCGCTGACTTCTCGGATGATTTACGAGAAGCAGGCATAGCAATTTTGCTTTTGTTCAGTTTCGCAGGTGCGGGCTTCTGGCTGCGAGCCTTGAAAGACGTGGGGCGGCCCTTCGGCTTCTTTGCCTTGGGTGCAAACTCCTTGTAAAGGATATCCTCCTCAGCTTCACTTTTGATACCATCATCTGCACCATCCGAGCTATGGTCGCTGCTATCGGCGCTGGGAAGGATGTCATCCAAGCCCTTAAGATGGCGCTTGATGGTTCCGGGCGGCAGCATTGGGCTTGAGTCCAACCTCTGGCGACGAGCTGGCAAGTCATCCTCGTCCTCACTAAAGTCTTCCCCATCGCTAGTAGCACCAGTGGACGACGCGGCATCAGCGGCACCACTGAAGGCATCATCCAATGTCGAGGCAGAGGTGCGTCCGTGAGAAAAATTGGACGCATCGCCTAAACGTATCAATTGCATCGCCACATCCTCATCGGAGATGCAGCTTGCGATGGTGGGGTCAGGTGTAGGCAATACACCTGAACCACTCACTCGACTAGCCGAGTTGTTATAGACTCCCGTGTCGCGCATGCGATTTCCATGGTCCGGAACCACGGGAGTTGCATAAATAGAATTGCGCCCCGAATGCACACCATATTCGCTATGACCATAGCTTTGCGGTGATGGAAGCGCATGCTGATAGCTATACGGGCGTTGCGGTGGGCGTGCGAAAGGCGACCCAGCGCCTTCCTGGCCAATTGATCGACGTTGGGGAGAGATGGAGGAGGTGGAGGTAGTGAGGGGTACTTGGGGAGGAACGAACAGCGGGAGCTCCTAAGGGGATCAGATTGATTAGTGACAAGTCTGTAATAAAAGTAAAGTCCTCTTGCATGAGTCACCCACAGAGCTGTCGAACTTGGGTCGTTTTCGACGACCATCTTGTAGTATGTTCTCCATGCTGATGTCAGAGCTAGCAAATAGTTCATTGCGAGCCCTGCGGGCATAAGCGCTCTCTGTATCGCTATAGCCACCATCATCATCATCATCATGGAAACCTCCATGGATGCTCGAGGCCCGGCTTTTGTTGCCTGCGCGGGAAGGAGGCTTGTGCTGAGAAGCGCTGCGCAGACTCCGGTTAGATGGAGAGGTGCTGCGCTTTCTTGCAAGACGAGAGGCTGGCCGTGATGGCTGATCCAACACCGGCGCTGCCCCATCTACCATCTGGAAAGGCTCCGCCAGACTAGGCCGCTTGCGAGGCTCGACATTGAAACCGTTATAGAAGTGATCCCCATATGGTTGAATGGGAATGACTCGCACGTATACAGTCCTATTGTTCTTGAGATTCTCGTACCTTGCGATGAGGGTGGTCCCATGTTCATCCTCGAAGCTGACCCCACTAGCGGTACCGTCATATATTCCATAGAAATTTTTGACGGTTGTGACGATCGAATCCGTGGTATCATGAGGGTAGATTTGAACGCGCATCGGAATACGGGCTCTAACCTTGGAGTTCTCATCAAGAAGCAACTCAAAAGCAATATTCTTGGGTGCTGGGCCTTTAAGCGACAGGTCTCGAGCTACAGTGGCAGAGTCTGCCAGACCCGCCTGCTCGACCAGGCCAGAGAGCCCTTCATGCTGAACCGCTTGCATATCAAAGTGTTCCAAATTGAGGAATACTCCACTGCTATACCAAAGACTGCATCAACCCACTGCTTGTGTGCCGTAGAGGGCGGGAAAGTGATCCATGGCAAGACACAGAAGAAGGGCAGGTGTAGAGGGAAGAATCCATCAAACCTACCACAATTGTTGAATTCGAAATATCAGGCTGGTGGATGGACCACCCCCGGGTCTTGATATATAGAAACTGTCGGAGCAAAACCTTCGATGGAGGTGAGAGGGAAATCTGCAGTCGCAAAAGCCGGAAGCGACTCAAAAGGGTAAACGTGGGAAACCTGAAGGACAACAGACCACAGAAGTTAACACAATGAGGTTCCAAGTGCTCAAATATACAATAAGGATGGGGTTTGTCTTGGAAGATGATGGATGAATGTGTCGCTAACCGAGTTCGGCCGACCTTGGGAGCGGGCTTGGGGGGAAGCAAGCGAGATGACCCGGAAAAGAATGGAGGGACTTGAACACACCTAATTCAACTCAAACAGAGTACTCTAGTATCGCAGATATCTGGATTGTCTAAGACAGGGCGAAGGGTCGAAGGATGGGTTCAGTCGAGGTCGAGAGGGGATTGTCGATTCTACGAAGCGCTGAGGCTATGTCAGCGATGGCATCTCCAGGATTGAAACGGGGTTAGGGGAGTAAAAAGTGAGATTGAACAAGAGTAGAGATACTTACCCAATACTGGTGACAGCGCTGATGGCGATTTGTTCGAGGGTTGTTGGATGGAAGGAAGAAGGTTGAGGTGGGTGCGTACGATGGTTTCACCTAAAGCGAGAAAACGGCCTGTCTGGGTCGGTGACATGGCGATTTGCGCTTCCGGCACCCATCGCAGCAGCCATCACATTCCATAGCATTAATGAATCTATATAAAATCTTCATTTAATTTGCAACTATTCTATGCATCGAAAAAACAACCATGTGTGAAACCTTCCCAATGCTGTATCTTTTCGCAAAGGCGCAAAAGCTGTCGCAAGCCAGATGCCATTGCGCCGAGTGACGGAGCACTTTGTCTAACCCTCCTTTTTGGATATTATGTACAAAATTGAGAATATAATCCGACCTTTGAATCTTCAGGGATGAAGTGTAAGCGAGTGTGGGCTACCTAAGACTTGTTGGGGGTGGAGGATGTAGTGCTTCACACAAAGCAGGCAGCTTAGGTACCTCTGTCGCTATAAGTATCTAGGGTATCGAGGGCCAAGGGCGTAAAATGGGATAAAGAAATAGCGCCCAATAGATTTATAGGCTTGCAGCTAGTTTCTAGCTTGACCACGTAGCAACCCGTACCCTTTTTTGGTCTGTAGTGGAGGTGTGCGCTTGGACAGAATTGACATTGTCCAGTCATTTTCCTACCACCACCCTTGTCGCATTGCTCATTTACTATCTGGATTGAAGAATACTGGATTCTGCGACACTTATAATGTAGTTGAATATCAAAATCGCCAAGGTATGGTGATTGATAGATGTTCTGTTGATTCGCCTCTAGAACCGGACCTGGACATTTATACTCAACCGAAAGGATATCACCGAGAGAACCGAACCGGTTCAATTCCCGAAATAACCCCTTTCATAACATCGCATGACTCTATGGAGTTGTCTTGCATGATCTGCAACTTGGATTTACCCCTCCTCGGACCTACGTAAGAAGGTTAAAAAGGGAAACACGCATCGGCGTCAGAGAGCATTCCTTTTTCCTTGGAACCTGGCTACAAGAGGGGGCGAACGGAATATAGCAAATCCGCGATTCCACAGTTTTATTGATTTCCTAAGAAAATAGCCGATGAAAAGGGGGGGAACATTTCTGCTTGGTGGAGTCAGGCGGTGATGCTGAGAGACTGCGCGCAAAAGGTCCTTTGGATATATGAATTGACGATGAAGATCATCGGATCCGAGAACGTGGGTATTGTCTATAATTTACTCCGAAACTGCCCTTTTGCTCTGATCTGAAGCCCCGCACTACCTAGCGAGACTGGAAAAGCCGACGACCGTCGCAATGATAGGAGTGGGTTTCGGTTGATCACAAAGCTGCCAAACAGGAACCGCTTGATTCCGGGTGTCCCACCTCTTGTGACGGCGGTGTGGCTCTCACGTGGTCTCGTGTAGATAGCGCGTCAGATCTAGATTATGCCATAAAAGGGCGATTGCACTCGCAAACGTAGATTTCTTTGAGATATTCTTGTCGGAAATTATGCGCTGCTATTGAATTTACTTGTAGATAATTTTTAGTATTCTTTTGCCGGCTTGGGGGTGTTTTTCAATCGAAAATGATGTTCAACAGACATCGAAGGAGACGCGCCGATAAGGTTAATGACGTCAAACATATTACAAACAGTGCAAACAATATATACAAACAGAACAAACATTTAACCCTTATCAACATCCCGAGTTCCGACCTCGGGAAGTTCCAACCTTGGAACCTTGGGGTTGATATTATGATTATTAATTTGACAAGCTACGCATGTTTCCAAGGTTGGAAAGCCCCAGTTACATACTCTCACTACAGGAACTGAACAATATATAAAATGTTGAAAATGTTGAAAATCTAGAACCAAAAAATTCAGAGGTTAGGTAGAGCTGTCATATTTTGCGTTACGGTTCTACCTAGGCTGATAAACCTATTCCAACTCGACTGAAAACACTGGGCTGGCTCGAATGAATTCAGATATTTCTCCTTATTGTGCAAGAATAGTCAGCCGTGTTTGCGGCCTGGGGTCATCTTTTTGGTCGTCTTTTTTGATCTTTTTTTTTTTAGATATTTCCCCCTTATTGGCATTATAGCTAGAGTATATATAGTGACTACGGCTTAAAATGTGCAAAACGACTTTTTCATGTCTAACTGTTGATAAATCAAAAGTCCCTTTGACTTTAAGCATAGCACAAGATGAAACAGGCAATGTACAACATATACAAGGTCAGTGGCAGTTTGCATGGTAGGAAGGTGTGCGCGACCGTAGCTTCCGAATTAGGGATAGCGTATATTGTCAACAAGGCACATCTTGAGAAACAAGGGACAACATAACCTCCCTTCGTTGCAGTAACAGTCACTTCGGTTCTCATTCATTCATTTTTGTCCACCCAGTTCTAGTGACACCTATTCTGCCTAGGTAACGTCCAAGTGACGTTTAAGTGACGAGCTGGGATAAATCGGGAAGGAACGATTGAGCGGGTCCTAACGACTGTTTATTTTGCCCGGATCAGCCAATCACGCAGGGTAACTCCGCTCCCCCAACTGAGCAAAAAGTAAACAACACCTCTCGACCAACTTCAAGATAGACTCGACATAACATCTTGCAACTTCATTGCTCGTGATCATGGATGCAAAGGTAAGTTGATTTCATGTTTATACTTCGTTTGCCGGATTCTTCTACTTCCTACGCGTCAATCGCGCGTAAACAGCACCGCGTTTAATATCGCATCATCATGTATTTGCCCAGAGTTGCTTCATTCTTAACCAAAATTGGGGATACTGGTGCTAACGGGGATTATAGCCACAGCGATTTCGAGTCGTTGGGGATGAGAATGTGCCCCCTCGGTCCCTCCATCAAAACCACAAGGTCATCCATCAACGGAACAAGTCAAGCCCCGCTCTGAGTATGATGGCTCAGAACAATGCTAGCCGACGTGCGTTTGTCGATGTTAGTAACACCAAGGATATGGTCCGGCCTAGTCGGGATGACTCTGGCGTTAGTGGAAAGCCTGCTCTAACTGAGGTTAAGGCTCCTGGGCTGTCCCAGCCAGCCCAGCGCCGCATGACCTTGTCAGGAACCAAGGGCCTTGTTGAAAACATTGCCACAACAAAGCCTATGAACCCTGCCGGTAAAGCCCAGCCGGTGTACAAATCGAAGCGAAACAACGCCATATACAAAGACCAACTGCACACTGTCACCGAGAAAGAACCATCCAAGGAAACTAAACAAGATACGGAGGCTAAGGCTAGCCACAAGGGAGCGGAGAAAGGGCACTACTCGAATAATGTTGTGGTGGGGCCTTCGCATGGGCTGAACGTGGATATCGCCGGCCTTGTGGAGTCTGATGCCACTGTATCCGAGACCGAAGATCTGAAAGAGCACGCACATGCCAAGGAACCCGTGCCAGCGGTATCAGAGCCCGAGGAATGGGATGGAGATGATACCGAGTACCATGTTGCACCCATCTATTCCTCTCATGGGGACAACAACGACGGAACCACCACCGTCATTTATCCATGCATGAACAATGTGACGACTCGTGAGATGTTCCGGGCAAAAGACATTGTCGAAAGCGAACAAACTCAAGAAGACATTTATGAGGAACTGTTGGACACGACCATGGTCGCCGAGTATGGCGACGAGATTTTCCTTCATCTAAGAAAGAAAGAGGTATGTTTTGTTATTTCAATCTCTTCATTTGCCTCATGACCAGTTTGAACTAACCAAATATGTAGATCGAGATGCTTCCAGTCCCCGATTACATGGCCCGTCAAAGCGAACTTCAGTGGTCAATGCGCTCGGTTCTGATGGACTGGCTTGTTCAAGTTCACCAGCGCTTCAACTTGCTCCCTGAAACACTGTTCCTCACGGTCAACTACATCGACCGTTTCTTGTCGTACAAGGTGGTTTCCATGGGCAAGTTGCAGCTTGTTGGTGCGACTGCGATCTTCATTGCTGCAAAGTTCGAGGAGATCACAGCCCCGTCTGTGCAAGAGATCGTTTATATGGTTGACGGTGGATATTCTGTCGATGAGATCCTGAAAGCGGAACGGTTCATGCTCACCATCCTCGACTTTGATCTCGGATGGCCTGGCCCTATGAGTTTCCTCCGCCGTATTAGCAAGGCTGATGAGTATGACCTTGAAACTCGTACTGTTGCCAAATACTTCCTTGAGTTGGCTATTATGGACGAGCGCTTTGTCTGCACTCCCCCCAGCTTTATTGCTGCCGGGGCCCATTGCCTGTCTCGTATGCTGCTCAACAAGGGCAACTGGGTATGTCCGCCTCTCCATTTATTTGATTATAACACGGCTAACATTCAGCAATAGACACCGGCACACGCCTTTTACAGTGGTTACCTATATTCCCAGCTGATTCCGGTGCTGAGCACACTGATGGAATGCTGCGAGAACCCTCGCCGTCACCACGCCGCGATCTTTGAAAAGTATTCGGATCGTCGCTTTAAGCGTGCCTCGATGTTTGTTGAAGCAGAGCTTGCCACGGACTTTGTCTTGCCAGAGGCCTCTGATCTCAATGACCCAGATCGCTTGGACGGCTATGCAAACTACTAATCCCTGCCTCAAACTAATACCCCGGTGGTTTGCAGATACTATGCAAAGCTGAATTTTATGATTGCTGGTACTCACCACCATCTGCGATCTCTAAACTTATTTCTCGTTTTCCTTCCGGTCAACATGGGCGTTTCCCCCTTCTTCTTTCGGAGTGACCTGGTGAATCGGTTCTTTTTATGCATGGCGTTTGCGCGTTATTTCAGTCTTTTCCACCCGCTTCATTCTGTCATTTGATTTCTTCCTTTTGATTTTTTCCCAGCTCTACTGGGCTGACGACGAGATGACTTGACGCCACCATTTTCCGAACATGAGAGTAAATGATCGGAAGGCGTTGACGATGATCTGTTTCTCGCCGGGCGTTCTACCTGCTTTTTTTTTCTTTCTTTCTGTTTATTCTGGGGAAACGGCTTAGTGGTGGTCACTGGGTTGACCGTTGATACACTCTCTATCTACACAAGTCACCTGACTGGCTCTGCGCCTTCTGTATGTTGTACTGTGCTAGTAATAGTCGAATATGACGTCATATTTCTACAAGTAATTTTGGAACCCCTACCACCCACACCCATGTCTATGGTCTCTAATGGTATCCAATTTCATGACATTTGTTCTCTTGGTCTAATTATCTCTTTGAAGAGGAATCTATATCTTGCTGTCGTCTTTCCGCAATATAACGAGAGCAAACCTTCTACGTGGATCATCAAGATCACACAATATCAATAGAGCCTACATCATACCTAGATTGCCATGGAAATAATAGTATAAAGCACATATGCCGGGCTTATCACTTATGATAATATCTAACGAGGTATAAAACCGAAACCATACAGATGAAGGAATGTCTCCCGTGAATCATTTCGAATGTCTTCCCATCTAAGATGATGTATGCACTGTATATGTTTTTAACCCAAAAACCTCGCCTATGCAGATCATTGATCAAGCCCATTAAACTCGATCAGCTTTTTGACAGCCTCAATCACTCTATCAGCAAGGCTGCTGCCATCAGATACAACCGAGGGATTATCAAATCGCTCCGTTAGAGCCTCATCCAGCATGGTACGGAGCCGCGAAACAAGCACGCCGATCCTGGCCCAACCGCGTAGACGGAGCCAGCCGTCCACAACTAGTCCGCGACCGACAGTATCGAGTTCTATAGAGCCACAGAAGAGAAGTAGGGAGTATGCGTTGAAAGCTGCAATGTAAGAAAAAAAGAATGTTAGGAACCAAATACTTCGAGGAAGAGAAGAGAAAATGACTCACGGGTGAGATCGCGGATGAAGACCTTGCTGGTAGCCATCTTAGTAAAGTAGCTGAGATACGCCGCGGAACTGGGGTAGCCAGCCGCAGAGAAGAGGATGGAGCTCGGGTGAATGAACACACGACCATTTTCCTGATTGAAGTACTTGATAGTGCGAGCATCCGGGTCCACCTCGACGGTTCCGGTAACTGAACTGGCGAACTTCTTATCCGGGAATGAGATCTGCGCAACCTGCGGCTGAAAGGCTCCGGCAATAAGGGCGCGAATCAAGTTGCGGTTGGATGCGTTGCGGTTCCAGGTTGAGGTCGACGAGTCAGAATACTGGATTGACAGGACGCCTGCGTCTTTGAGGGAGGTAATGAACTGTGCGCGGTTGGAAGAGATATCGCGCAGCGTCTGGTGAGAGAGGAAGTTGTCGGCACACCATGACTGGGTGCCCCAGTAGCCGCCCTGAGCGCGGGTTCGCTCAGACCATGCCTGGTATGCTGAGAGATCGGTGAGGAGGTCGCCGTCGCCTGGGCGGGAGAAGCTTGCTTTGGCGGCGTTTGCTTCGTCGCGCTTCTCGCGAGGTGAGACGAAGGGGCTCTTGACTGTTAGCATGGCTGCGATTGTGAGGCAGGGTTCCATGCAACCAAAGATGGAGCCATAGATCATGAGCTTAGCGCAGCGGAGATCGGCGGGAATCATAGAGAGGTAGCGGCCCAGGGCTGTGAGTCTGTTGTGGTCTAAAGCGCCCACGCGATGCAGGAAGTTCAGTGCACCTTCGACGGCTATGCTTTCTGGTGGAGTGATGGTGTTGGCTAAGAAGGTGGCGACGTCCTCGATTCCTTTCATGGATTTAACGGATAGACACAGCTGCTCTAGGGGAACACGGCGGATTTCTGGGTCTGGTCGTGGGGCCATATTTGACTCGGCTTTGCGGGTATATAGCTTATAGCAGATACCTGCGCGGACACGGCCTGCTCGGCCACGACGCTGTTTGCAGGCGGCCTGTGATGCCCATACTTCTTGGAGACGAACCATGTTGTCCTTGGGGTCGTAGCTCGTTTCCTTGACTCGGCCGGTGTCAATGACGGCAACAACATCCTCAATTGTGATTGAGGTTTCTGCGACATTTGTAGCGGCAATAACCTTTCTCTTTCCTCTTGGTGCGCTCTGGAATACCCGTCGTTGTTCGGCTGGGAGTAAAGAGGCATGCAATGGCAGAGGATGCATGTCAGGAATCCTCTTGACTGCGTTCAGACACCTATCAATCTCCAATGTACCAGGGAGGAAGATCAAGATGCCTCCTGGCTGGTCTCCTAGCTGAGTATCGATGTATTCAACAGTTGCTGCAATCAAATCATAATTGATTCCCATACCCAAGCTCCGCAAGGCTTTTCCAAGTGTTTCTTCACCCCTAGAGGGTTCTTCCTCATCTTCATACTCCTCAGCAAGTTCTGGCGCAAATGATGTGTACCGAATAACGTCATCCAAGTAGTAGTCTTGGACAGGGAATGTCCGACCGGGAATGTTCACCAGTCCAACAGATCTCTGACTACCAAAGTATCTCATGAAGATGCCAGCATCGAGGGTGGCACTCATGAGAATAACTTTCAGGTCCTTGCGGTAATTTAGAACATCCCTCAGCAGAGCTAACAAGAAGTCTGTATCCAGACTTCGTTCGTGGACCTCATCGACCACCACATGCGATACATCTGCAAGGGAGCTTGCAACGTTGCCATCTGCATCGCCACCTGATTGGATCCGGCGCAACAAGACACCAGTAGTCACGAAGGTGATCTTTGTTGAACCAGGCTTGGCTTTCGACTCACCTCGGATCACATATCCAACTTCATCGCCGACTACTGCGCATCGCTCATCACTTACTCTGTCGGCAAGACCTAGGGCTGAGATTCGCCGTGGCTGTGTGCAGATGATATTCGCAGCGGCTCCCAGTCCCCGTTGGATCATGTCGTCCAGCACAAACTGTACGGATTGTGTACTTTTACCACTACCGGTCTCACCTGAGATGATAGTCACCTGGTTTGAGTTGACAGCGTGGATAATTTCATGTTGGATGTTCCATGCAGGAAGTGCTTTTCTTTTCCGGGTCATCTCGATCTGCGGCGCAGTATCTTGTTTGGCCTCCCAAGCATCTCGAATCGCTAAGCTTCGCTCCGAGTCAACCTTCCAGTCAATACCTCCGCGATTCTTCCTAGCCGACCGCACAGGAATTTGGTGTGTCTCAGCTGCCGACGAAGCAGTCACAGCGGAAATCTCTCGCAATTTACCTGGGTTCTCCATGATGCTTGGCAAGTTGACCTCCAGCCAGTCCATGATGTTGAAAATCATAGATTCGCCCGCAAAGTTTTCCTCGGCATACTGCACTGCCTGACGGATCGCACTGAGACGTATATAAGCAGGGACGCCCTTGGCCAGGATTGATATAACAGGAGGTGTGGTTGGATAATGGGCGGTGGGTTTTTGGAAACGGAAAATTGTGTTTTGTGGGATGTCCGATGCCTCGCTATTGATCTCGCAGACCTTAGCTGATATGCGGTGATACCGTTCTCCGAAGATGGCCTCCAGCGTAGTCGCTTCTTCCGCCCAAGCCTCCTCGTCTTCGTCTGCCACTAATGGGGCCGAGCATTGTGTTCCATGAGCCAATGTGCCCTGTAAATGCTCAGCAGCCGCCAATTCGTCGCCACTCTTGCTGTCCAAGATTTGCGAGCACATGTCGGCTGGATAGCCAACAGATGCTAGCCGTTTGATTTTGGCCTCACGAGCGAGATCACCTGAACCAAGACTGACTCCAGCTGAATATCCTTCCGGCAGAGACCATCGTGGGAGGTCATCATCAGGAACATAGATGAGAAGCCACTCCAAGACCTCTTCGCGGTCTTTGCATTCCGATGTGGCTTCTTCCACATGGCTGCGACGGAACCCTAGACTGGTGAATTCGTCCGCAATGGCTTTCTTCCGGTTTTCCGGAATCTTCACGCCATATGGGTTCCAAACTGTATGTTGCCGCAAAAGGCCTTCGATATCTCGTCGAATCCGTGTGCCCATATCCACCTTGGGGGCC
The DNA here is from genome assembly GCA_928213465.1 of Penicillium sclerotigenum. Lineage (NCBI taxonomy): Eukaryota > Fungi > Ascomycota > Eurotiomycetes > Eurotiales > Aspergillaceae > Penicillium > Penicillium sclerotigenum. The sequence goes on along the minus strand of CAKMRK010001004.1, from coordinate 99,924 downwards.
TGTGACCAGATACGTTTACTCCTGGCATCCCCATTTCCTAACCCTAATTCTGCATTTGAGGCCATCTCCTTTGCCTGGGCTTTTTCACGATCTGCTCGCTTCTTTGCCAAATCGGCGGCCGCGCTCTCTCTTTCTTGCTTGGCTAAGAATGGATCTGCCTCGTACATCCAGCCCTTCCCTTCTCGAGTCTCTGCAGCTTTAATTTCTCCAAAATCCTCCTTCCACAATTTCTTGTATGTTGGAGGCATCATCATATGAATATTGCGCATATTGCATACTCGGAACAGAGCAAACGCTGCGCCGAAATGCCGCGCTTCGAGGGCCGTCGGCTGCCCAGCGAGTTGCTTATGGGAGGGAGGGAGCTTAATTGGTGGAAGTACAATCAATTCCTTGGTCTTGGGATCTATCTTCTTCATCGTTACGGATGACACAAAGCCGTCGGCGGTTTTAATCTGCAATTATCATAATCTATCAGCATCTGGTTTGGTATATGTTCGTAGACATGCGACGAGTGCCACGGGGACAATTGGTTACCATGCTGTACTCAGGCTTTTCCCATTTTTGCTTCTGACAGTGCTCCGCCAACATATTGACTGGTAGCTTTCCTGTCCATGATGCGCCGCCAATGACTTCCTTCACGGACGGTTTCTTGGGCTCCTCCGGCACTTGCTTCTTCGCTTCGCTAGCTTTCTCTGCGACGGCTTTGGCTTGTTTTGTACCCGGTTTGGGGCCGCCCTTACCATCGCCTTTCTTCTTAGGTGGCATTTTGTGTGTATGGGAAGTGTTTGCGCAAAAGATAACTTTTGGAGCTTCAGGCAAAAGAGCGACCCGCACTAAACCGTTTTGGGGTTGCGGGGAGCATACGGAGCCTTGCAGCGACCATGGAAGACCTAACTTCCAACAGGCGCATCTCTTGTACTCTTACTCGGCCCACCGATGTGAGGCTTGGGTTTTGTTGCTCAAAGGGAATGCTGTAGCTAATACCTACTGTGTGACCAAAAGTCAAACTTCTACACCAACCATCATGTCTGGGCAGCACTCCAATCCGACCGAGGGTGACCCAAAGGAGCAAGCTGGGACATTGGAAAAGAGAAATGCCTGCAAGATACCCAGAGTCTTGTCACTGAAATTTACTTGACTGACACTTCGGTTTGACAGTTACCGAACTCCTGGCTCCCAAAAGCAAGCAAGCCAAACACGCGACCAAAACCCCTTCTGATCGCAATGCGGCCAAGGGCAAGACTGCATTTGGTGTTCGCGACGGACTAGGCGCCTACATTTCAAAGCCTGAGACATACGCTCCCGATGTCGTAGTTTACCATAATGATGATTTCGTGGCGATCCACGACATGTTCCCAAAGTCATCGCTACACCTCCTCCTTCTCCCCCGAGACCAGACCAAAACACGCGTGCACCCATTTGATGCATTTGAGGACGCCGAGTTCCTAGCGAAAGTGAAGACTGAAACTAGAACACTCCGCAAATTGGCAGCGGGCGAGTTGCGACGCAAATATGGGAAGGAATCTGCGCAGGAACAGGTGAGACAGGCGGCGCTGAGCGCCGATCCGCCACCCGACGAGCTACCGCAGGGTCGAGACTGGGAACAGGATATCGTGGTCGGGGTGCATGCAGTGCCCTCCATGAACCACTTGCATGTTCATGTATTATCGGTGGATAGGTATAGCGAGCGCCTGAAGCACCGGAAACACTACAACAGCTTTTCAACACCATTCTTCGTGCCAATCGAGGACTTCCCGCTGGCGGAAGATGATGTGCGACGGAGTCCTACGGAAGAGGGGTATCTCAAGCGAGATTTCATTTGCTGGCGCTGTGGTAGGGGGTTTGGGAATCGGTTTGCGGAATTGAAGCAACATCTGGAGCAGGAGTTTAAAGAATGGAAGAAACTGTAAGCTATCGGCGCGTGCGAAGATACACCAGTACTCCCAAAACAGGCACAGCATGCTATATAATGGATTGAACTCTCCAAAAGTGATCCTGTTTGGCATCCACGGAAGCTAAACTGGGCCAAAACTTCTATCTGGTACATATACATGTCCCTTGTGACAAGCAGCTGGGACCGGTGCATTTCCAGCATGTGCCCAAGGCTGCCCTCACACTAGACAAAAACTCTGTCAATGGTACCCATTGAACAGAATTGTCCCCTTCCTCCATGCCCCATATGACTGTCGCGTGCATTTAAGCACGGGCCTTAGAGCGGCCCTTGACCTTGCGGGCCTCAGGGCGGTTGATGTGGTGAGAGGGAATCCAATCAGCGTTGTAGGCGCTGGCAGAAGAAACCGCGGCGCCGGTGGAAGTCTCCTCGGTAACCGGGGTCTCAACGCGCTTGGAGCCACCCTGGGCGCGCTTCTCATTGGTCTTTCCGGACTTGCGCTTCTGGGGGAAGTAGGGAGCGACCCAAACGGTGTAGAAAAAGTAACCAGTGCCAGAGACACAGGCCAGAAGGAAGAAGTAGAGGAAGATTCTGATTGTAATTGTTAGTCCCATTGCGCTCACGCTCACACGACCAAGGTAAAAAAAAGGGTTGGGGGGGGGGGAGTGTCCTACATCTGGGGGTCGAAGATGCTGGTATCTGCCTCCACGATGCTAACGGTGCCATTGTGGGCAACGATAGGAACCAAGCGACCCTCACTGTCCGAAATAATGGCAGAAAGAGTCATCTGGAGATCCTGGGGGTGCATCTCGGTGGCGAAGCTGTAGCTGATTGTCTCCTTCTCGCCAGCGGGAACCTCGATAGCATAACGAGTAGCAGTCAGGTTGCGGACAATCTGGGTTTGGTCATCGGGGTTCCGAAGAGTACCGCCGACAAAGTTCACCGTGATAGGGTTCGGCTCATCGTTGGAGATGGCGATCAGTGCCTGGGTAGGGTGGCCGTTGACAAGCTTGATACCGAAGATCTCGGAAGCAGGGAAAGAGGCCTGGGCTGAGACAGCCAGAGCGCGAACCTCGGCCTCAGCATTCTCAGCATCCTACAAGTTTAGAACCAAACAATTAGTCAATTGAGTCATGCGACGAGGTCCCCAAGACAAATCAAGACGAAAAACATACAGCAGCAAAGCTGGTGCCAACGAAGGCCTGGAGGGAGAGGAGAGCCAGAGAGAGGAAACCAAAGCGAGTCATCTTGAAACCGGAGCAGAGAAAAGAAAAAGAGAAACAGAGACAGGAGCAAGGTCAAGGTTAAGATGTGGTGAAGGGGAATATTTGGCTCCACGTATGCAAAACCGGGGGGCTGACTCAGCCAGATAGCACCCGCGGTCTTAGATTGATTTTTTTTTTATTTGAATCAAAGACGACGACTATAAATTCTCCTCTTATATCAATTAATTTAATAAAGTGAGGTGGTCACTGATCATTGGGGATTACAGTGATTTCAACACTTTACGCGCTTAGTAGATTGTCACCTCCTGCAAGCGCCTGCCCACCGGAATTTCCCTGTTGGCTTTCATCAGACTTCAAACTTGCTTCTCTCCCTTACTTTCTTTCTTCCTTATCTTCTGTCGCATTCATCCTCTTCGCAGTTCCAACCCTTCTCTGATCTTAAAAAGATACGCATCGATTTACAAAAATGGCAACCCAAGCTTATTTAGAGCGCTATCGCCAGCTAAGTGCCCTGGACCAGCAGAAGAATGACTTAATTGAGGTAACATTTCCTCCATTGGTCCCTGATTCATTCTAACAAGACTCATGATAGGAACTTCTTCAACGCGTGACCGCCCTAGAGAATTCCTTTCAACAAGAGAAACTCGATCACGAACGCGAAACCAGGTTCAATCGTGAGGTTCAGGTGCATGAAATGGAACTGATGGACCAGATATCAGTTGTCAAGAAAATGATGGTGAGCACAGCTTTTGTGGACGCATTGTTTAAGCTAGGCTAACACATCTTCTTTTTTCCCTTCCAGGACCGCGAACCATTCGTCGTGTTGCTTTTAGACGGCGAAGGAATAATATTCAAGGACGAATTTCTGCAACTAGGAGAACAGGGTGGACGCAATGCGGCCAAACAGCTCTGGAAATCTCTCCAGGGCTATGTGTCGACAATTCTTTCGACGATCACCGAGCCGAAGATAATGACCAAGATCTATCTTAATGTGAAGGGACTTATGGAAACGTACATCCGGGGTGGAATCGCCCTAGAGGCTTCCACAATCAGTGAATTTATTCGTGGATTCAATGAGAGTGCATCATTCTTCGAAATTGTGGACGTTGGAACTGGCAAAAACAAAGCACATGATAAAATCAAGGGTATGTGGTGCAACCTGACATAAACAGAAACCATTGTTGATTCATTCCCTCCAGAGGCATTCAAGCTTTACTTATACAATTGCCATTGCCACCAACTCTTCCTTGGCTGTCCCTCCAATGAAGAATATGCCCGGTCATTGACAGAACTCATTGCTGGTGCAAATTATAAGGGCCGAGTCTCGCTGGTTGAGGGTCTTCCTCTCGAGAAGGAATTTGATTATTTCCGAGAGCACGACTATCGAATCACACAGTTCCCGGACGTTTTCCGCACCACAAAGATTGCTCCGATTACATTGACTGCACCGGGTGCACCAAGTGCACAGTCTTGGGCTGCTCCGTGGAAAAGCACACTTCCTTCGCGGACTTTGCTCACACCTTCGCCAACCCAGCAATTCCAAACACCTGCTCCACTGTCACGAACCTCTACCAGCACCAGTGTGTCAAATGTGGGTGCCCCATTGGCCCCAGTGACCAATAAACCGGAGTCTTCTGATTTCCAGATTGTTCGGTCCAAGGTGCCTGGTGCAGTCTCCCCAAAGACGGTGGAACGGAATAAGTATGGCCAACGTGTTGATCGGCTCGACTTCAAGAGTATTCCTCGCGACGATCTTAACAAACTGAAGAAGCTCAAGCTTTGCAATTATCATTTCTTGCTCGGCGAATGCCCTAATGAAGAGAATTGCTATCATGACCATGATCGCAAATTGTCCCGTCAAGACCTGCACATTCTGTCTGCCATTGCCCGCATGACACCCTGTCGTTTTGGTCTAGAATGCGATGATGTCGAGTGTATCTATGGTCATCGTTGCCCTCAGAGCGAGCCTGGTAAAAAGACTTGCTTCCGAGGCGACAGCTGCCGCTTTGAGCCCGTGGCGCATGGTATTGACACAAACATTGTGAAAGTTACGAAAATTTGAGTGGCCATTTGGCAATCTTATGCTCACGTCGGGCGATCTAAAAATTTCGCACTTGCAACAATGCCCTAAAACATTGTCTATTCAATTCGGCGTGACCGCGTTTGAGGTCTCACGGGGAAAAGGTCCAAGGGAAGCACCCGTGACGTTATCGGAATTCGGGAGTTATGGACGGTGCATGAGAGTAGGCTTGCTATACGGTCACTAAGATCTCAACGTTGTTTTTTCTTTTCCATGCGGGTGAAAAAGACGGTTCCAGGCGCAAAAGACTTCACTGTCTATCTATTGATTCGACATTTTAAATTGTATTAGTATTAAGGATCAATCCATACAAGATTTATTTAGGGGTATTTGAATTGATGATATTGCAAGACTTGGGGATCGTACAATTTATGTGTGAATAGTCGTGCCGAACATGGCGAATCGTCTCTCCCATCCAAAACAACCAGCGTGGGTGCACATCTCACCGTCAACGTCCATGACATGGGGTTCCTTACTATGAGTGCACCGAACGCCATATTCCTTGATGCAACATTCAAATGGGCAAGACTTCACTGGGCCCCAACTCGATTGACCAGAAGCCATGGCTTTTGACTTTTCCTCCTCGAGATTGCCCCATAGGAGGAAAAGCTTCTCTTTTATCGCTTCCAGCCTCCGCGGGTTGTCACGGAGGTTGAATGCATCGTCGTCAAGAAGACAATCACCATCTTGACCGCACACATAGAGCTTCATCACTCCTCGGGGCTGTTGCTTGGAAGGCTTGGGCTCAACTCCCTCCACAAGTAGGCAAAACCGCCATTCCCAACCAAATTTAGGCTCGACGGTGCCATTATGATTGCTGAACAAGGGAGTGCTAGTGGTTTGAACGGCAAAGTCTTCTACCCTTGGAGGAAAGAAGTCGACCACTCGGATTTGAGAGTGGTAATTGACGTTTTGAAAAGGAAGCTGGTAGCTAACGCCCCCTGGAGCATTGTTCATGTGGGTTTCTGCCAACAAAATCTTCTCGAGAGGGATAGTAGGCACTGTGTAATTTCGTGTTTTAACTGAACATTTATCAGCCAATATGCTTCTCCTCAGCAGATAATCAACTCACCATGTCGATTTAACTTGATTCGTGATGCTGCTGGCATGGTCAGTTGGCCTTCTTCTTTCCGGGAGTCTTTTTTCTGCTCCACTCTCTTGTTCCTTTTTTTGGCATTTTTGGTATCTGCCTTGGGTTCACCGTGGATCTTCCAGTATTCTGTCCGACGGTTCATCAATTCTTGTACACGCTCGTCATTGCCACCATGCATCTTCCGAACATGGATCTTCTCCGGAAATCGTCTGTCTTCATGAACCGAAGCTTCTAAGCCACCACGGTTTCCCTTGATACGGGCATACGTTAACAGAGCGATGTCACCTGGCTTGAGGTGTTCTCGAGCATAGGTGGCATGCGGCTCCCATAAAGTCACTTGAATGGTCAATTGGCCCCATGGACCTGGCCATTTCTTTGTCTTTTGCGTGTAATTAAATCGGTCTCCCTCAGGACCTGATTCATCATCATCTTCTCCGGGTTTCTTGTAGTTGACAAGCTCCTCATTCTCAGTAAAATCAGTCAAGTATAGTATACATTTCTCGCTGTCATAAGTATTGAGGCTCACAACTTGGCCAAGTAACTGACACAATAGGCCAACCTTCACAGACTGAATAGGGATACATGGTAACCCTCCAGATTTTGAGGCTGGAACTGAAGCCTGAAAATTGGAAGTCTGCTGAAAGGCGGGTACACTGCGTGACGTGCACTGTTGCACAGAGTTCCTTCCGGCAGATACTCGATCCAGGAGTGATTGTGCCTGGTCCCTTTCCTTCAAACTTGGCTCGAAAGGAATAGGACCACTGATGATGAACGGACTGGAACTTGAACCTGGCTCTGGTCGGAAAATAGCCCACGACACGCTGGATTGCTGAGAAACAATCCCTGTTGGTTTGTTCTGGTAAATTGACACCTGAATCATATCAGCTTACTATGCTGTCGTTTTCATGTAATTCCACTCACCCGGATATTTCGTAGTAGGACTACATCCTCAGGCTTGACATTGGGAAGGTAGCTCTCATCATCATTGAAATATTTGACTTTGAGACCACCTCGCCAGGTCGGTCCATCAAAATCGGAGTCTTTGATGGTGAATGTGATGCATGCTGACGAGCCTCTGCTCCGAAAGAGTGGTAAAGCATCAACCACCACTCCTAGGACATTGAAATTGCCTTGTGAAGAGCAAGCAGTGGTAATATCCACTAGATCACCTGAAGCCATGTCTTTCGTTGATGGGAAGAGCTTGGGTTAAACGTCCTGCAAGCTCCCGGAGATATCACAAACCAGGTCAGGAAATATGTACTTTTTTGTCAATGAACATCCATCATAGAGTAGTAGGCATAAATAGATACCCCAAAAAAGAAGAATTCTAAAAGCTCAAAGCGGAAGAGCTTGTTGCCAAAACCTGTTGATGTAAATAAAACGAGTAATCACGTGATAGCATCGTTTCCCCTCCCACAGAAGTCTTTCTCCCCCCCCCCACATCAGATCCCTCTCTCTTCCCTCTTCCTACTCTCCTTCCATCCCCCAGTGCGCCCACTCAACATCACCTACTACATAATCGATTTCAGCGGCGCGCCTAGTTTCTTCTTTCCATATTCATCATGGCGGAACGCTATATTCCCGAACATCGCCGCACGCAGTTCAAGGCCAAGAACCAGTTCAAGCCCGATGAGCTCCGCCGCCGCCGTGAAGAACAGCAGGTCGAGATTCGCAGGGCCAAGCGTGATGAGAACCTGGCCAAGAGACGTGGTATCCAAACTCAGGATGGTAAAATCGGTGTTGGTGGCCTGGCTGCCGCTACTGAGAGTGATGATGAGGCCAGTGCTATTGAGAGTGAAGTAGGTCTTGGGAAATTTTGTTTGATTCTTTTGACTTTGATTCATTCTATATTGCTCACTTGAATCTCTACGGGCTCATGTTGTGGTTGTCACTCCCCTGGGTCCTTTTGAGATTTCTTTGTTTTTGTGATGCGATCATCAACAAGGAATTTTTTTCACCGCCCTGTTGCCATGGCCCCACGAAGCCCCTCCAACTCGGATCTTCTGAGGCCGCGCCCCACTGCAATAAAAAACATCATGAAAATTACCAAGCTAACATAATGGATTATTTAGCTCAACGTCGAGCTTCCCCAGATGGTAAAGGGAGTTTTCTCCGACCAGGTTGAGGAGCAGATTCAGGCTACCACCAAGTTCCGCAAATTGCTTTCTAAGGAGCGCAACCCCCCTATCGAGCGTGTTATCGAGACCGGTGTCGTTGCCCGTTTCGTCGAGTTCCTTCGCTCGCCTCACACCCTGGTCCAGTTTGAGTCTGCCTGGGCTTTGACCAACATTGCCTCCGGTTCCGCCCAGCAGACTCAGGTCGTCATTGAAGCCGGTGCTGTTCCTATCTTCGTCGAGTTGCTTAGCAGCCCTGAACCCGATGTTCGTGAGCAGGCCGTGTGGGCCCTCGGAAACATTGCTGGTGACAGCCCTCACTGCCGTGACTTTGTTCTGGGTGCCGGTGCTCTGCGCCCGCTTCTTAATCTCATCAACGATGGCCGCAAGCTGAGCATGCTCCGCAACGCTACCTGGACTCTTAGCAACTTCTGCCGTGGCAAGACTCCCCAGCCTGACTGGAACACCATTGCCCCTGCACTTCCCGTCCTTGCCAAGCTTATTTACATGTTGGATGACGAGGTCCTGATTGATGCTTGCTGGGCTATCTCTTACTTGTCCGATGGTGCCAACGACAAGATCCAGGCTGTCATTGAGGCCGGTATCCCCCGTCGCCTGGTGGAGCTCCTTATGCACGCTTCTACCTCTGTCCAAACCCCTGCCCTCCGTTCTGTGGGTAACATTGTCACTGGTGATGATGTCCAGACCCAGGTGATCATCAACTGTGGCTCTCTTCCTGCTCTGCTCTCCCTCCTGAGCTCCACCAAGGACGGTATCCGCAAGGAGGCTTGCTGGACTATCTCCAATGTCACTGCTGGCAATTCCAGTCAGATTCAGGCAGTCATCGACGCTGGCATCATTGCTCCCCTTATCAACCTGCTTGCCAACGGTGACTTCAAGACCCGCAAGGAGGCTTGCTGGGCCATCTCCAACGCCACTTCCGGTGGTCTCCAGAAGCCCGATCAGATCCGCTACCTTGTTTCGCAAGGGTGCATCAAGCCCCTGTGTGATCTCCTGGCCTGCCCTGACAACAAGATCATTCAGGTTGCTCTCGATGGTCTTGAGAACATCCTCAAGGTCGGAGACATGGACAAGGAGGCTGGCCAGCCTGGTGAGGCCCGTGTCAACCGCTACGCTCTCTTCATTGAAGAGGCCGGCGGCATGGAGAAGATCCACGATTGCCAGAACAACGCCAATGAGGAGATCTACATGAAGGCCTACAACATCATCGAGAAGTACTTCTCTGACGAGGACGAGGCCGGTGGTGACATCGAAGAGCTTGCTCCCCAACAGACCCAGACCGGATTCTCTCTCGGCACTGGCCAGCAGCAACCTGGTGGCTTTAACTTCGGCAACGGCGGTGATACCATGGATATGTAAAGGCTTGTCTTTTCCCCATGCATTATCTTCCTCCTGTATCTTCCATTTTTCAAAACCAAACATCGAAGCTGCGCCCAGCGTATCCTCGCATAGGCGAGGCATCACTGGCTACCGAGAGGCCTGGTTGCTTGCATACAGCCACGATGCCTCTCGTGCGTTTCGACCAAGCTAATTCTCGGTCTGGTGTTGCGTCTAAACAGTTTCTGGTGTTGATCTGATTCCCTTATCTTCTCTTGTCACGAATTTCACTTGCCCTTCCTCCTTTTTTTTTGATTTCACGATAAACAAGATTCACCATCATGTATCCCCTCCCCCACCCCTTTAGCATCCTCATACACAGGCGCATTTGTTTGCAGGATCGGTTTTCTCTCTCTCCAGTTACGTTAATGTCCCCTGACTATGGTGTTCTTTGACGGGGCATTGGTCTCCTGAGCGGGACCTTCCTCGCTCGCTGGCAACAGGGGTGTGATGGCACATTTGCTCGTACACTGCTCATAATCTGTTCAGATCATGCCCCTGAAAATGTTATTGCGCTATTCTTGTGGTACACTTTGCAGTTCGCCAGGAAAAATGCCAAATTTCGCTCGATGAACCTTTCCTTCTTGTAGCTGTATCCTAGTAATATTGCTATCTTCGCAAGACAATTTGTATTTTTTGACCTCCTTAAAAGTACAAGGACACAAGCCTGAATGTTAGAATACCAACTATAAGGAGCCTGCCTACATGTACTAATGATATCAGACCCGATAATGTCCTACTGGACTACAATTCCATATCAAGATATCAAGAATTCAGCAAAGGCCAGAGGGAAATAAATCGAGATCAAGCCATCAAAGTAGCAGCAAAGTAAAGCTCAAGAGAAGTGTATAAGGTACAGGTTGAAGAGAGGGCAATATCCGCGCAAACGAGAGTAAAGAGAAATACAGTTAATTCGAGCCATAATCCATTAAAGAAAGAGAAGAAAGTAGAGTGAGGGGAAAAAATAGGACAAGAAAAGAAACGAGCAACGAAACGACAGGGGAAAAAAAATCATTTGTTCAGGCACACGTTAAAGTCAAATAAGACAAACTAGATCAGTCACCCATCACCTCATCCTCGTCAGCCTCAGGCGCAGGAGTAAGTTCCTCGTCCTCGTCCCCATTCTCATGTTCAACATCCTCCTCGACAAGTCCGCGCGCACGCAGATCCTCTTCATCATCTTCTTCAATAGGCTCGGGGTGGTCATCGTCATCATCAATGTGCTCAGCAGACTTCAAGCCCTTGGCAGGGGAAGCAGCAGGCTTGGCAGGCTGCTTGCCCTTGGCACGAGGGGCATTGCGAGGCTTGCGCTCCTCCAGATAAGACAGGACCTCCCGGTAATTGTGGCCGAGGGCGGTCTTGTTGCGGAGGAGACGCTTCTTCAGGGCGCCGCGCTTGGAGCCGGAGGCGTCGATGATGCGGGCGATGATGGCGAGGACGAGCTTGCCTGTCAGTTCGCAGAGCCGCTGTTCGGCGATGATGCTGCTGCGGAGGCGGTCGTTGATTGCTGCTTCGTCTTCGGAGTCGCTGGCTTCATCTTCGGAGTCGAGCTCGTCTTCTGAGGCTGGGGCATCGTCGTCTGCGGGCTCGAGGTTGAGTCTTGATTTCTTGGCCGATGTGCGCTCGGCTGTGCCGTGGATCTTGGTGATGAGGGCTTGGGTGTCAGGTGCGATTTCATGGATTAGGGCTTGGGTTTGGAACAGAACGTCCTCGTCGTTGCCGTTGCCTTGGCCGATGTTGCGGAGGGTGCTGAAGAGCGTTTGCAGGTCCAGGTATGTTGTAGTTGCTGAGAAGCGCAGGTCATCCAGCCCCGGGCGCGTTTCCATGATTTTGACCAGCGTCGAGGCAAAAGTTTCGCGGCACTTTGTCAGTGCTTCAAAGTAGGATGTACTGAAGGGGGCTTTTCCGTCATTCAAGGCCGTGGACAGTGCCTGCACCTTCCACATGAAATAGAAAAGCAACGACCGGATACTGCTTGATACCAGCTCGTTCTCCGCCTTGGCGGTATCCTCGTCGTCATCTTCGCTGCGCAGACCACGTTCGGCAAGACGAATGAGGGTGTTGAATGGGGCTTCAGTGTGGTCCTTTTTGGATTTCGATCGTGAATTAGGGGCAGTTTCGAGAATGGAGGTGCAATCTGTGATACCGGCGAGGTTCGAAATTCGAGAGACCGTGTTGGTCAGGTCGGTGAGAGTGGGATCTGATATTGAGCCACCTTCCTGAACGTCCTTCTTTCGAGACAAGGCAGCCAGCGCCTCCACCATATCATCCCACAACTCTTGGACCTTGCTCTCTAGAACCTCTCGCATCTCCTCGGAGCTCTTGGCATGCAAGAAAGCTACACTAGCTTCAGCCAGAACATCTTGGTCGGAATGAGTTAAGAATTGTTTGTTGATATCATTGAGCAAAGAGGTATAAGCCGTAGCGTCTTTTTGGAGATCCTGGATTGTGTTCAGATCCACAAGATGTTCCAGTCGTAGAACGGTAGAAGCAGCTTCAGGTGTGGACCCAAACTTATTGAGAAGACCAGGGATGATCTGGGCAAGGTTGTGAGAAAGTTCCTCTTGGAGCTCGGAAATCTTGGATGCCAGAGCCTTGGTCTTGCGCCCACGCTTGTCGATATCGGACTTGGCAATGTCGAGAACACGGAGCTTGACTGCAGCACATAGCACCTCCAGAAGGATAGTTTCTTGACCCTCTTGCATTTTGTACATGTTCTTTACAACTCCCGCAGTATCATCTTCAGATGGCGTATCAGCTATTTGAGAGTGGTCATAGAGCAGATAACCAGCCAGCGACGGCCATTGAGAAAGCTCTTCCAGGTGGGGGAAGACGGCCTCAGTTGCCAGAGCAAAGCGTGACTCTACAGCCGCTCCCAGAAGTGTGTCCCGAGACATTGGCTCTGGTTGCTGTTCGGCTTGTTGTGCATCGTAGGCCTGGAATAGCTCGGCGAGGCATTTAAATTTGATCCACGAGTGCTTAGGCGATTCATAGTCATCGTCATCATCATCAGCAAGCAATTCGGCGATCTCCTCCCCCACTTCTTCGGTGATTGACTCATATGCATCTTGTACGTTGGCAACAAAGAAACGTCCGGCTGTTTTCCGAATTCGGGGATCCAGATCAAATACCAGTCGGCCGACGGCATCAATATCATTTGGCTCAAGTAAGCCCCCCTCACGAAGGTGGTTAAGCAACTCAATCGCAGCCATACGCACCGAGACATCAGCATCTTGAACAGCAATCTCCACGATTCGCTGACGGAATCGCTCAGTAAATGAGTGCAAACCAGCAAGGTTGTCGCGGTTCTCATAAAGGCTCAGAAGCTCAGTCAATGCAACAAGTCTGGTCTGCGCAATGACATCGGCGAGGGTCCATCCCAGGTATCGCAGATACTGCCCCTCAAAGAAGATTTCTCGGTATGTGCGAATCCATCTGCCTAGAGCTGTCAGACACTCGGCACGGATCTGACCGTCAATGTCCCGGTAGCGATGGACAAATACGGTATCGAACCCATCCTGCAAGAACTCGTCTAGTCGCTCTACCTTCTGTTCGCCCTCTGACACAGCGGTTTTAATTGCTTCCACACGACCCTTGTTTACAGTCTTCTTTTTCTTCTCACTTTCGAGTTGTTTTCGGGAGGTAGATACACTTGTCGTCACCTCACGCGCAATATCGCATAAAGCGTTCATGATCGCGAGGGAGATCAAGGTTGCCGTATGCCGGAATGGCCGGCATTGTGATGTTGACATGGAAGAGATCCAGATCTGAATATTTTCGAGCAGTGTATCATCGGTGTACAGAATGGAAGAGGCATGGAAAGTTTGGATCAGGGCGACAGTGAATTCTTCGAGGAGGACTGAGAACGCTCTGAACTTCTTCGCTTTGGAGATGATAGGGTACTCGGTGATGCCTTCGGCTTGGTAAAGATTCTGTAAGTCTTCGATTCGGCTCGGGGCATTATCAACGTCTTTCACTTCGTTATTGTCGATCTCAAGGTCGGTACCCGTGCACCGTAGGATGAAGTTGACAAGGTCCCGCATGGCCGTTCCATTGTCACGCTGGTATTGAGACAGCCACTGAGCGGCCACCGTATCGGCATTGCTGCTTTTCCCAAATACCTCGGCTAACTCTGGTATTAGCCACGGGGTTGATTTCGCAAAAAAATTTGTCACTCACCGAACAATCCGCGTTCGCCTGCAGCGAGACTCGGTCGTACTTTGGGTTTCCGGGGACGAGCAGAAGGCAGTCGGCCATTGGTGGCTGGTCGGAAGGCGAGCTGTCTCCCTAACCCGTTACTTGCAACCTTAGGCTTTTTCGAAGCATGCGATCCCTTGGTCTTGGGTTGAGGTTTAGATTTCTTAGCACCGGGTCGACGTGCAGCGCGACGTTTCTCTTTCAATTCCTCCTCGTCGGTCTCGTCGTCGCCGATATCATCACTGTCGGACTCAGACGCGTCCTCATCGCCGTCCTCACGCGCCTCGCCTCGCTTGCGCTTTCCACCAGCAGCTTGTTCTTCGACAGAGTGTGTAGTCTGCGAGAATATTTCGGGCCGTCGCGTCTGTCGACCGGATTTACGTCGGTCTTCGGCGGGGGTCGATGACGGCCCACCAGGGTTTGATAGAGGTGGGTTATCGATATCCATAATGTTGGGTGGGTGTATTATATGAGTATGCGATCAGATAGATACGCGTGCTGACCAGATCAATTGCTTTCAACAGAGTTGGCAGACGCCACTGCAGTTCAGGTCGGGGACGCGCTCGTGCAACGCGCGGGTCTGGTACGACCAAGCAAACCGAAGTTTGGGGGAGATATGAAGAAGTCTGCAATTCGAGACGTCGAATATTGGCGGCACGCGCTCTGGCCGTGTTAAGACGAGGTCAATGAAATGGAAGCACTTGGGCAGAAAACGGTCCGGATCTCAGCGTGGGGGAGACGCGACATTGTGCCTTGCGGCCTGAGGTTGCCTGGATTACATAAGCAGGCAATATTTTTTTGACATCGACTACCTTCATCTACTTAACCTTCAACATTTGCTTGTTATCATCTGAAAATCCCTTAATATTTTTGGTTCCTCTCTCCTCTTCCAATCTCTTCTACCGCCATCACTATGTAAACATTTAGAACAAGGAGCGCTATTTCTGTCATAAGTGTTCGGCCTAATGGAGATGTACCCACAACGGCTGATTCTCCCAGGCGATGTAGCTCTTGGTCTTATACCATCCACACGGGGATCTAGGTGGATATCGAAGTGCTACAGCATCTTGCAGAGTATGAGACGCATTTCTGCGTAGGCTGGATGTTTAAGACAGATTCCGGAAAGGTCTAGCTAGACCATTTTGACCTCTATCTACTGCTGTGAGATAAAAGTTGAAGTTTTTCTCTTTGGTTATTTATCTGCCAGCTCTCTGGGTGCAATTTTGGCCAAGAGAAACGGAAAAGCAAAAGGAAAATGCAACAGCTGAGAAGTCTTATATGATCGATAAGGTAATGCCTTCATCATGCGCAGTGCCATAATTGAATTAACACCCCCCACGAGGTGATATGGGTAAACATATATCTATCCCACTGCGAGACCAAAGTCGTCATTGAAAGTATCCACTGCCACTTAGCTCATTTGGACAAAGATGTCTACTCGAATGCTATGGGATTTGAACCAGAGCACTGGATTTAAACACATGACCTCCCTCAGTCATTCGGTGTAGGTCGGAGAGCGTGTGCCCAGGGCAACATCTCTCTCGTGTCTCACCTCATGCTATAATAGCTCAAATACTGTGAATGTTCACTATTAAACCCGATCATGTCGATGCTGTGCCGATTGATCTTGATCCGTTAAATATAACGCAAACGGGGACTTTACTCCAACCAACTCCATTCAAGGCAATCATAACACCTCGAGATGAGCATCATGCGGCAGTCCTGCACCGGAAATTCAATTCCCAGGACTGGGAAACCAGTGCTGTCCTTGGTCGTGTTGGGTTAGCAGTTGGCTATCGATCCCAAAAGGAGGGTATATTGAAATACAGAATGTAACTAGCTAACATAATACCTGTCCAACCCATATCTAGATTAAGTATAAGGTTAATCTGAAAAGGTCGTAAGAATAAATTCTTCATAAAGCATTTAGATTGTTTTAGTGCTCGGGGAAGTTACAATTTGAACAGCTAAACGTAGTATTGAAATGTAAGCGTCGATAAAATTTAGTCAGTGGTTTACGCATATTCTGTTTCAAACGTATTATTATTATTATTATTATTATATAGCTGCTTATTCCCAGGAGGGGATGAAGCGCTGTGGCTGTAGAATAGTGGATATATAAGCACTAGTGGTGACCTCAGGAGTAAAATTGGTCGAGGTCGAATGCCTAAAGGAAAATATAGACCAGGAAAATAGATCTACAAAGAACCCAAAGGGCCTAGACGGAATGTATCCCGATGGGTGTGGAGTATTCTTTAGAGTAGACCTGCATGAAGATATAAGTTACATGTCTATAAGTCCAATCCCGATACCAAAATTCATAGAGCTATCCAAGGTTCGTCTCAATTAGCTGAGGGCTGCAGAGATTTCGAATTAGATCCAAGGGGAATAAGGAATAGTTTAATGTTATTTTAGCAGACCCGGTTGAAAAATGGGCTATAGGGGAACTATAATGGTAATTCAACCGTTAAGTAGGAAGTAGGAAGTAAGGAGCACAGAATAGGGAGTACAGAGTACAAGATTGCTAAACTCTCCAATTCGATAAATAGCATATAGCGTGCTTTACTATTAATCTATAGTCATGTGTCCCATGATCCCTTTAAAATCCTGACTATAAATAAGCCGTGCAGATCAACTAGGCAACTGGACAAATGACATAAAAGTGCATTGCCAAGAGGTAACCCTCACACGTCTTAACGCCAGTGCGGAGATACTCTTTGTCATAGAAACCTCCATCCTTCATTCTCTGCCAGTGATTTTATGTTCCTATGCTCCGAAGTCCTCACTCAGAGAGCCAAGGAGAGCCAAGAAGAGCCAAGAAACCCAAGTTTGGAAGAATGTCCCTCCGCTTGAGTGGGATTGACATGTGGATGTCCATGACTAAGGCATCGTCATTTTCCCAATGGTTTTATAGACCAAGTCGCTCCCCCTCTTAACTTGGATAACATGGCCTTGCTTCATTGCTCAATACAAACATTATACTGCCAGAGGATTTCTTATTATTCATCTTTTTATTCATAACACCTCCTAGCCCACACTTTTTGCCATTTCGCCTTTGCGCTCAAGAACCTCACATCAATCACCATGCGACAACCAGCAATGCCCATTCCCTCACCCTTTCAGTCTTCCATTGCGAAGCCAGGGCAGGGCAAAGTCGTTCTCTCCCTCCTCCCACCAAACAACCCAACCCTCACAACCCTCACATACAAATACCCATTGAAGCTGGTCCCGCGCACCGGCGGCTTTGTCCCATCCCCAGACTCCTCCGCCCTCTCAGGCACACGTCCCTCCAATCCCGTCCACCTCTACCTCCTCACCTATGGCGGCGGGCTTCTACCTGGTGACCACATTGAAGTCTCCATTACGCTCGAGCCCAGGACGCGAATGGTGGTAACAACCCCACAAGGCAGCACCAAGATCTTCAAGACAACCCCAAACAACATCGGCACCACCCCAAATGTAATCAAAGGCCACCGCAAACAAATGCCCGCGAATGACCACCTCTCCGACATGAGCCAGCAAACCCTCGACGTCAACATCGGCCGCCAAGCAGCCCTCTGCTACCTCCCAGACCCCTCCGTCCCCTTCCAACACAGCCGCTACGCCCAAATCCAAACCTTCACCGTAGACGCCACCGCAAAAGGCAAAGAACGCAGCAGCCTCTGCGTCCTAGACTGGGTAACGCAAGGCCGCACCTCGCGCGGCGAGGACTGGAATTTCCATTTCTGGCGCGGACGCAACGAAGTCTGGGCCGAAGACGACAAAGGCAAACGCCGACTCCTCCTCCGCGACTCAGTAATCCTGGATGATGAATCCGAAGACCTGGAGGACACCTCCATATCCGAAGAAATGGAGATCGAAAACGAAAACACAACCTACAACACCACTCATACCGGCCTAGAAACCCCAGCCGACATGCCGCCCCAGGCACCAGCCGGCCTAACACCGCTGAACATTATCGCGGAGCGCACGCGCCCGCACGGCGTCGTCGGCACGCTTATCCTCTCCGGCCCTGTGTTCGAGGCGCTCGGTTCGTTCATGCTGAATCAGTTCCAGTCGCAGCCTCGCATTGGCAGTCGCAATTGGTCGGACCATGCGCCGGCGTCCGTGCCGGAGCCTTCAATTAGCTATAAGGGTGATGTCACGTGGACTGCGGCGCGCGTGCGTGCTGGCTTTGTGCTTGTCAAGTTTGGTGCTAAGGACTTTGAGACTGCGAAGCACTGGCTTGGTGCTCTGATTCGGGAAGAGGGTAGTGTTATTCGCGAGTTCGGCGAGGAGGCGCTCTGCTGTCTATGAGACCTGATATCCATGGGCTAGCTACGTTTGATGTGGTTTTGTTGGTGTTGAGAGGGCTCTCCGCTGGTCGAGAGCCTGTTGACGCATTATATGATCCTTATAATCTCATTTTCATTTGAGGTCGTTTTGGGACTGTGTCCTTCTTTGGTTTATGTCATTTAATCTGAGTTTACTGGATGCATTGTGGCATCAATGCTGGATATCGGCTATTACGGGCATTGGGAATCACGTCCTAGGTTGAGGAATAACATTACTGCTCCTGCGCTGAATGCGACACAGACCAAAATCATGACTGTGTACAAGTTGAACTGAACAATCATTTTCATCCACACTATTATGTTTTTGTTGTCAAGGTATTCGCGATATAAGTATGTCGAAAGCTGCATACATGTAGACATTTTGATATTGGATGTATAGCGCCAATGAAATATGAAGCAAGTAGTCTATCAAACAAGATCAAGCACGGTATCATAAACTAGATAAAGAAACTCCAACGCCAGTCCAACCCAGCTTATGATCCCATATTTCATCAAATGTAAGAGCGAAAAGACAGGCAGTAAAAAAGATAAGCACTACTACCAGTGCATAGCCATCATGGCCACCAATCGAAAACTCTTGTGTTCCAATCCCCCTTAGTCGCACCAACTAAATCATCAACATTGAGAATATCTACACCCTCCTGCGCAAGTACGCGCCAGACATGATTCCGCAGACTGCGAGGCCAGCTCGGCAGTGCCCAGTAGCGCACTTTCAAGCCGTGCTGATGCGCAACACGAACGTGGCTGCGGATGCGGTCCATCTGGCGCTGCGTGAAGTGGAAGGGCCAGGGGCGGCCAATTGCCTGTTTGAAAGACACGGAGGCGTAGAAGCTGTTCGAGGTGTTGAAGGTAGATGCAGTGATGATAGACGGCATACCAGATTGGCCTTGGCCTAGATCTGTGCCCAGGAGGAGGGCTGTGTTTTGTTGGAAGTTGATGTCTGGCTGGTTGGCGTTGACGAGTTTATCGAGCGGGGCGTCGAAGAAGATATCGCGGTAGGTGGTATTTGCGGTAACGAGATTGAAAGGTGTATTTCCAGTTCCAACGACGGTGATGGGGCCCTGGATGAGCTCGTCGCCGTTGAAGTGGGTTAGGTAGCCGCGGTCACGGAGCGGAGCGAGTTGCTTCATGACGGCGTGCCAGGTTGACGGGCCTGCGGTTTTGAAGTCGACTAGGAGAATTAGAGTCTGAGCTGGGTCTGTGTCGAAGACCCCATGTAGAGAGCTGTCATCTCCCTGGTTAAATTTGGTGGTTGGGTTCTGGCGCTCGAGGATGGTTACTAGCGGGTCAATGTACATGGATTGTAGGGTTCGGTGCTCTGTCAGGGACGATGTGCTATGACCGACGTAGAGCTCGTTGTCGAAGAGCCAGACATCAGCTTCGACGCCTATGCATCCCGCTTGTAGTGCGGAATACAGTGGTACCCGGCGCCAGTAGTCGTTATGGGAGTGACAGCCAACAGGGACGATATCGCGCGAGATATCGGTGGGCCAGCGCATGTTGTCTACGGTGCTAGTTCTGTTGGCGCTATCTAGCCAATTATGAACTGCGCGGTCGTATTCATCTGGGAAGAACGAAAGGACAATACCACAGGCGATGGAGATGAATTGGATGATGCCTCTGTTATCGGTGTTTAGGTCAGTGCGTGGGCCTTAAGAGACACGACCTATATAGTTCTTGAAACTCACAACATGATGAATATTCCAATTATCCCACACCGTACACCATGCAAGTATCGCGATCGACAAGATCGCTTGTGCTTGGATGGGTCTTCCAATAGCGTAGGAGACGTTGACGACCAAGCCAAGGCTGTCCACACTTGACGCCATGAGCGGGCCGGATACCCCACTCGCTCAACAGAGGGCACACTGAGCCCCGAATCTGTATCTAGTGAGTCTCTGTATGGATCGAAGTCTAGAGTAGATACTGAACTCTGGGAAGGGCGGAAGGAGGTCATCATGTCTGAAAGCAAAGAGAAGACCAATAGAAAAAAAAAGTAGCGAATGTCACGGATCGTTAAACTTGACGGCGGCCATAAAAGCGGTGGATCCGTGGGACTCTCCAGGCAACCGGGGAAGGATTGGCCGGGTTACATCTACATGACGATGTTGTATACATGTCCTAGATTGACTGAGAAACCTTGGGAACAACAAAAAAGAAAGATATTTCCATCGCTATCTATATACAAGAACACAAATTCAAAAATGCAAGCCCCAAACACCCATCGGTTCAGATGAACACACTTTTGTATAGATTTACTCCTGAAGAGCCTTGACATAGGTAACAGCCCGTGCCTTGACCTCCTCAACCATCTTCTCATCTCCATTGGCAGCAGCCAAACTTTCTTCAAAGGAAAGCCACTTCTTAAACAGGAAGCGAGCCTGCTTAGGCTTGAGCTTCTTGCTAGCGTCCACCGTAACAGGACCCTTCTTGCCACTCTGGAGGCCAAGGACACGCTCGAAGAGACGGCGCACTTGCTCCGCATCGCCGACCTTGATCTCAAGGTCCAGAAGCACGTTCCACAAGTCAATACGCTTGGGGAACGAGGAGAGGAGACCCTCGAAAACGGTACGACCGCGCTCGACGTCTCCGTTAGCGGAGCGGAATTCAAGTTGGGCGAACTTGGAGGTCGTCTCGACGTGGGTGTGAGCAGGGAGGGACTGGAGGGCGCGCGGGAGCAGAGCTCGAGCGCGGTCAGGGGAGGCCATGGTGTCGAAGAGGAAGCTGGCGTAGTTGTAGAAGAACTTGGGGGACTGCGAGGAAACCTTCTTCTTGAGAGCAGCATAGAAGAGATCACTTGCTTTCTGTGAAATTGTTAGCATCTGTAGAGAGTAAAATGCGAAATAAATTACACATACCTGATTCTTGCCGGATTGGATGTAAATACTGATCATCCGCTCGTAGATCTCCTGGGGATCGTTGTACTGGCAAGCGCGCTTGAAGACCTCCTCCAGGCTGTCATCATCACCGTAGGTGTTCTCCATGTTCAGCAGCGCAACCCAAATGTTTAACTTCTCGGCATCTTGGCCCATGGTAATAGTGCGCAAAGCACGCTCGGCAATGGCACGAGCCTTCTCGATCTCACCCAGCTCCAGCTGGAAGGCCATGTACTGCAGCCACAGCAGTGAGGAGTCTGGCTCACCGAGAAGGAGTCGCTCGAAGTCGGCAACGGACTGGGGGCCGTTGGCGTCCAAATCGCCAGTCCGGTCAACCTGGATCTCAGCCTTGCGGTTCTTCTTCTTCTTCTTTTTGGAGTCCTCATCTTCGCTATCGGAACCTGCCGCGGCATCGGTCTGGGCGGTCCCGCTCCAGTCGAAGCCGCTCGCACCGAGACCTCCGGCCTTGCTAGGCTTCTGTATCGGGACATCTTCATCATCATCCTCGGATTCCTCCTCCTCCTCGCTGTCATCCTCTACATCAACACCTCCCATGGACTCATCATCATCTTCCTCATCTTCGCTGTCGTCCTTGCCAAGTTCAACGCCGTTAAGGCCATCAATGCTCATGCTGTCTTCATCATCGCTGTCGTCTTCCTCTTCATCCTGGAAGTGGGAAGCCTTGAGTGAGAACGAGATCTTCTTCGACTCGAGGTCGATCTTAATGACCTTGGCCTTAACAGCATCGCCTTCGTCGTACAGTTTGCGAGCATCTTCGACGCGCTTCTCGGCCATCTCACTGCGGTGGCAGAGACCGCTGATGTTTGAAGACCCGTCAATAACAACGAAAGCACCGAACTCCTCGACCTTACGGACCTTGCCAGTAACAATCTGACCAACCTTAAGATCCTTGAGGGTGATGGGAGCCTTGAAGTTGGGGTCTAGAACAGACTCCTTCAAGCTCAGCTGCAGCTTGCCTTGCTCGGCGTCAACAAATGTGACCTTACCCTTAACGAGCTGATCCGGCTGGAATGAGTCCTTCCATTCCTTGAGATACGAATCAGAAAGATCAGACACGCGGACATAAGCAGTGATATCGTTGCTGACTGCCACAAAGAGACCGGAATCGGTGACTCGTCGGACGAAGCCGCGAATGATGTCGTTGGGCTTGACATCATTGAGCGAAGAGATCTCACGGTCCTGCACGGGCAAAGAGGAGCTCATGACCTTGGAGGGGCGCAGCGACAAGGCAATCTTCTTGTTGGACTTGTCAACGGCAATAACACATGCTCGGAGAACCTCGTTCTTGTTGTGTACGGTAGGGTTGGCCTTGGAGTAGTCATCTGCGAGGTCGATCAGGTTGACCGCACCTACGAGTGACTCGCCGAGCTGCATAATAATTTGACGCTCAGTGACCTTGGTGACGCGACCGGGCAAGATCATGCCAACGGAGATATCTCCAAATGCGAGCTTGTCATAGCCCTGCTTGGCAGAGAGGTTGAGGTGGCCCTTCTCGGCGTTAACAGCGGTGACCTGGACCTTCAGAGCAGAGCCGATGGGGAAGTTCTTCTCAATGTCGGTCAACAGGGACAGGTCGTCTGATGCATCCATGAAGCGGAGTCTGCCGCGCACGTTGGGAGACAAGTTGACCCAGAGGCAGTCATCGGCAACATTGTTGACGAAGCCGATCCAAGAGGAGCCGACTTGAACCTGCTCCATGTTAAGAGGGGCGGGATTGGCGGCCTTGACGTAGCTGGGCTTGAGAGAGAGCTCGAACACAGGGTACTTTCCAGTGCGGTGGCTGATAGGGAGGAACTTGTGGTTACGGGCATCGTGAACACCAAGGATTCTGGCGGAGAGAGTTTGCTTGGCCTTGAAGAAGCGCAAGGGCTGCTTGCGATCTTTGATGTCTTTCCAGTCGTCGAATATCTCAGACACATCAATGCGACCCTGGATATTATCCGCGAGCTGGACATTGACCTGGGTTGCCTTGATAGAGACGACCTTGCATTCAACGATTCTGCCGAAGGTGAAGTCGGACATGCTCTTGATGCTATCATCGACGGGGTTAACAACGGTGTCGTCAGTCTGCTTGGCCGCTTTCTTGGGGGCGGCTTGGGTAGCCTCAACGGGCTTCATGCTCAGAATGAAGCGCTTGAATTCCTGATCCACAGACTGCACATTGACAACAATCGTTTGCGCCTTTGACAATCCGTATTGAGGCTGCTCGAGGTTGGCGTCCTCGATAAGACGCTTGGGGAGCAATCCAGTGAGACCGCCGAGGAACTCAACGAAGACACCGTCGGGTGTGATGTTACGGATGAATCCTGTGACAAGGGAGCCCTCTTGGACTTCTTCGAACTGGCCCGGGATGTTCTTCTGCTTGGCAGCTTTCTTCAAGCTGGCCCTGCTGGAAACCTTGATAAGACGGTGGGCACGCTGAATGTGGAGGACCAAGAGGTCGTTCAGCTTCTGGCCCACGCGGAGCTTAGAGAGCATCGAATTTTGCTTAGACGGGGGGCCGTCGATGAGGTGCTCAGCGTCGAGACGAGCGACGAGGCCCGACTCGTCAAGCTTGAGAAGCACATCGTCATTGGACTTCTCGAACACGGTTCCAGCAACAAGGTGACCGGGGTGAAGGTTTTCAAAGGCCTCACGATACTTTTCGGTAAATGTCGAGGGGTCCTTGCATGAGACAGCAAGTCTACCAAGGGATGCATCCACACTCAAAGCATGAACGTTGACAACCTGGCCGAGTCTGAAGTGCTGGGCCGGATCCTGAATGTAGGCTTCACTCATCTCCGAGACAGGAAGGAAACCACGGACCTCACCATAGAACTGCACAACAGCACCATGACTCTGAAGGTTGACGATGGTACCGGGAGACTGAGCCGAAGGAGTGATATCTTTGTAGTCCTTCCAGATAGTTGACTCGCTGTTGAGCAAGCTCTTCTTCAGGGTCAAACGAATCTGGCGTTTTTCAAGGTTCACAGAGAGGATTCTCAGCGAAAGCTTCTGACCCTCGCGGAACTTCTTCTCTGGGAACTGAAGCATAGTATCCGCAAAGTGCATGGAGGGAACAAGACCGGTGATTCCGTCGGCCAGGTTGACAATCAATCCATTCATACCGTCGGCACCGATCAGAAGCTTCTCAACCTTTCCCTTGACAATAGCACCCACATTCACATCCTCGACCCGAAGGAACGGCTGCTCGATAACGCTCTTCTCAAATGAGAGAATATAGAGGTTATCAATTGAGCTGTATCCAATGACTCTCGCCTCGTGAACAGCGTCCAGCTGGAAAGCTCCAGAACTTTCATCAATTGTTTCGACCTTGCCATCAGAGAGTCTCGACATGTGAACGAAGCCCATATGTTTCGTCTCTCCAATCCGAGCATACACACCTAGACCGTGATCGACCTTCACGACCTTGACTTCAGGGATAATGGCGGAAATAGCAGGTGCATCATCAGAAGAGCCGGGACCGCGAGGATCGGAAGAGAGCTTAAGCACGTGATCGAGCATAGAAAAGCTGACCTTGAGCGGTTCAGCAGCCGGGAAGGTTGAAATAATACGACCCTTGATCTTTGCGCCAATCTTGAATTTCTTCTCCAGGTCAATCTTGCCGTTGATGCTAGACTGGACCAGATCAACGGTTGCGTCGAGCATACCCATAATCTTTCCGATCATTCCGCTCGATGTGACTTCCGTGAGAAGGATTTCTGCGGCGGTACCGGGCAGGAAAGTGTTGATAGTAGGCGCCGAGCTGAGGTAGTTGGACTTCTTGATCGAGGCGGACGCTTGGAAGTTGGAGGACAGCTTGATAACATTGCCACTGGGGTTCTGACCAGTGACCATGCAAAGGAAAACGGAGCCTTCCTTAATGCTAGAATAATCCACACTGGGGTCGGTATCCTTGGAAGACATGAACCCCTTCAGTTCTGCGCCTTCAATGCCAAGATCCATGACCACACCGTGATCTTCCACACTGACAACTGACGCTTGGACGGCCGAGTTCACAACGAGATCGGACTTCGAGAAGCCAGTGTTTGTTTGTCTAGGGTCGACCGAAAGCTCAATTCTCTTCTTGCTCTTTGCCTTGGGGTCGTCGGGGTTGCTGCCAGTAGACACAACGAATGCCCGCAGGTATTGACCCAAGTAGAAATGATCCTTCAAGTCGAAGGACTCGTCATCGGAGCTGTCCTCGGCATCGTCATCTTCATCTTCGTCGTTCAACATCTTCTCAAGTCTGTCTTCGAGGCCCTTTGAAACGGATGTGAGAGGGACGTAGCCGGTAAGGTTATTAGGCAGCGAAAGGCCGATGTCGTGGGCGTTGATACTCGAGACCTGACCCAAGATCATGGCTCCTGGTACAATGCGCTGCGATTGTTAGAGTGAGGCGATGTAAAACCCTTTCTAGTACGTACCTTGAAGCTGAGACCCTCGATGCGAACATCTTGCTTGTCACCAGTTCCCTTTTCCGCGGACTTCTTGCTCTTTGACTTCTTCTTGCGTGACTTCTTGGTGGTCGTGGTGGTTTCTTCGTCCTCCATGTCAACATCGTTGTCGCTTTCGTCGGCGAATTCGTTGGAAGGCGTCTTCTGGGAGTGTTTCTTATTCCCAGATTCTTTCTGCTCGAACAAGACATCTCTGTTGGCTTGAATCTGAATTTGCTTGCGCTCCAATGGTGTCAGAACACTTGCACCACCACGAGGGAATGAGGGCTCGTCGTCGCGCAGCACAGAAAGTTCTGAAGCTTTCCCGGCGGTGGATGTGGTGGCATCGTTTGACTTCTTATGGTCTTTCTTGGCCTCCTCCGTTCCAACTTTAGCACGTTTTTGCGGCTGGCGGGCAGTATTTTCTTCGGGGGCATTCCCCTTGCGCTTGATTGGCGCCATTCTTAATCTGGCAAAACCGAATCGTGCAGTTGCAGATTGCGGTCTAATTCCTCAAGAGAAAAGATAAAAAAAATTCCGTTGACGCGGCAGAACATTCTGAGCGGTGTAAAGACATGGGGTCATGAGTCAGCAAAATAATGCCTGAATCCCAAGGACAAATACCCTAAAATCCTGCCGAGATTCTAGTTACATAGCGCATCAACTTTCCTTATTCAATTAAAATCTAAAAAGAAACAAAGTGGACAAGATAGTTTATTGGCAATTCACCAAGAGTATATCTACTGAAATATAGAGTGTGAAACCATTACAGGCCTATGTATTTGTGAATCAAGGATTATACATGGGAATATTCCGACATACACGTTCTGAATCCCTTGGATGATCATAAATTCAAGAATATTTACACAAATAGAAGTCATATTCTCGAATTCTTGAATTCTTTTCGTGTTGTTTTGAGGCTTCCTTCGCTCATCAATATTGTCTGAGATAACTGGCTTCCATCAAAGGTCGGAGGAATCACCGTCCTCAGCCCTCTCTTGTTTCTTGTCACGCTTCGCTTGCCACTTGAGCGTAAAAAATATACTAACATAAAGCGTGGAAGCGAAAACAGCAAAACCAAGATAGAGCTTTGCACCGATATGCCAATGGGGTGCCTGCGCGGCGGGATATGCGGCAATAGGTAGGAATGCACTAAATAAGTATGAGAAAAGAGTCCCAGTCGCAAAGAGAACCGTTCGAACTTGAGGTTCCTTCTCGAGATGTGCAGACGCCCAAGCGCAAAGCAGCATAGTCGCAACCCTGTCCAGTTAGAAGGAATGACCTACATGTATATCAAAGGGAATATAATACTCACGCTCCAACATAGTTCATATACCAGCCAGCCATGTAGGCACTCTCACTTTCAGGTCGTATTATCAAGATAATCAGTGACGTGATATTGATTACCTGAAATTTGGATTAGTATTTTGTTCTTGACTCTGTTGGAATTCCTTACTGAGTGAAGAAGCAAAAATGGCAATCGAGTACCCAGATAATCGCTGAAGCCGCTAAACAAGAGCTCCGCAACTAGTTGGAGTGCCTGACCTGCAATTGGTAGATAATTGAGCATACCAACCGAGCTAGATGGCTGATTAGTGCAAGCGATTAAGACATGAAGTAGAACTCACTATTTTAAGCTCCCATCAGCATTTTTGAGGGACTTGAGCCAAAGGTTGAAATAATTTGAAGGCGTCGTGTTGCCTCCGATAGACCAGGCAACTATGAAAAAGCGTGATTAAAATCATATAACTTTACGTCAAAAGAAACATTGAATTTACTCACTTGAAAACAGCCAGACATGCCAAAATCTGAAGCAGCGTAGGAAGGTTTTGACATTAATTCCAACCTGCGGATCACGGCCTATCCTGCGAGTTCGCTCTTGGGCGACGACTTGAATAGAATATTAGCAAGGTCAATGTAAATCCCAGTGAGGATTCTCATACAGATATCTCGAGGCCGGAGATAAAATTTGGCAAGAGGGTTTGGGCGATCCGGCTAGTTACGTCCTGTCAGTCTCAAACAGGGAATGATAAGACGTCGGTTCGTACAAATCCTGGTAAAAGCGTGAAAGCCACTAAGGCGATGAAGATAGTGCAAACACCCTGTAGAATTAGCACAAATTTATTGGGAATCGCCAATATGATGCTCACATTTATGATAAATGCCCATCGCCAGCCGGCTCGACCAAGAGCACCTTCCAGATTAGTTGAAAGTGCGCCTTGCATCGCACCAGATAACATAGCTCCAACGGGTTGTGCGATATTGTAAAGACTCATTCGGAAAGCCATTTCATGAGGCAAGTACCATTGACTAAAGCGCAAAGTCAGCATGCGTGTTTCTTAGGGTAGAGTAGAGTATTGACCTGATAATGGTAAAATAACCTGGCCAAGTTGAGCCTTCGAAAAAGCCGATAAGGAAGCGAAGGCCATAGACCTAAAGCAAACACCGTCAAATCGAGACGAAATGAATGGATTGGTTGTCTTTACCTGTTTTGCGTTGGTGGCTGTGGATAAACAGCAAGTCAATATACCCCAAATAACCTGAAAACTTTGTCAGTGTTTCTGAATAGCTTAAATGGATTTTTTTTTCCTTTTTTTTACTTACCTCGCAGGTGGGTAGCCAAATTGATGGACCAATATGGGAAATTATGATGCATGAAGGATAGAGCATGATCATGTAGCCAATACTGTCATTGTCAATAAGAGTGTCATCCCAAATGCATCGATGACTTACTTGAAGAAAGTGGTAAAGTAATTCAACTCATTCCCATAAAGTTTCAAATCAGTTTGCATCCCGGAAACATAGGCGTTGCTCTAATGGGTCGTCAGAAAAGGATATTCCGATATTCCTCGGGGCTGTGAAGAAACATACAATGTTGGTTTGATCCAGGTACTTGAATGCATAACCTAAAAAACCAATCGTCAAGAAGAAGATATCCAGGCGCCATACCTGTGTTTGGCAAAATCAGAATTGCAGAGACACAACTATACAATTGGGAGAGGGTTGATAAACATACCAAAGACCTCTCTTCTTTTGGGTCAATTTCTGCGACTGGAGAAACTGTGCTGGTAGCATTCTTCGTATTAGAGATTATTTGAGTGCTCATTTTTTTTTTGTTTTTTTATGAGATCTGCTGGAAGGAAGGTTCCCTGTGAAAGAGAGACACCATATGATAATAGATTTATCAATGTACTAATGTACTAATGTACTAATGTAGTTGCTAAGAATCCTTCCGTATCTTTTTGCTTTAATCTATTAGACTTTCCTGTGGACATCAATATGGGAGTGTAATGGCATCATCCGAATAAATAAAGGCGTTTCTGATGCTTATTTTGATTAAGACCTAACGCCTGTACCAACCTCAAGATCGTCCTAAGTAGATTGTAAATTATTTTTTAGAAAAAGACATACTTTTTTTAAAAATTCTATTCATCAAACTACATATGTAAAGATCCCAAAAGTGTGTACTGTATACAACATATCGGTTGACAGGGGGTGGATGACACCATTATAGCCCACGATGGTGAGGTCTTCTAGTAGATAGCCTAGTGTCACTTCATCGGAGCACCAATATGACACTCATATTATGCCATCAGGATTTTCATACGCTTCATGGCTCTACTAATAAACTACTTATTAGTTTTTATATTACTATCAGCAATATATATTAAAAAGATAAAAACCCCCGCAGTGTAATCATAACCTAAAAGACTCTGGTGCTAAATAGTTATAGCATTCTTCATTCAGTTATATACGCTTTGCGGTGATTGCACATGTAAATATTGAAGATCCTATTTAAAAAAACCCTGACAATACATCTAAAGTCGCCTGAATATGCCCGATCCCAAAATTCTTCGACTTGTAGACATCAAATACAATGTCTCCCAAGCTCCACTTGGCGGAGTGACTCGTCGGATATCTGGCCATCACAAAAGACTAGCCTAGATCACATCTAAGAGTCTTTCGAAACCTGAGATCTACGCACATATCTATGGTCCAACCCATCTCAACAGACAAGTCCAAGTCCTGGTTCTACAGTGATTCAATAACCAACCCACGATCATTTGCTTTCGCCATTTTAATTAGATTTAGGGGTATCTGTAATCCCCTATAACATTAATTAGAAAATTCTCACTTTTAAACCTTCTTTATCCTAAACTTTCTCGATAACTATATAGTAGAGAATAGTAATTCTAAAGTAAATATAACTAATTTAGGGGTATTAAATTTAATCTAGATCTAATCGAGCTATAAGAGAAATAGAGAAATACCTTTTCTCATAGCTAAAATATATATATTTATCCTTATCTCTCCAACACTTCCGTTCTCTCCGCTTTTGATGCTTTGATTCGAGCTCCGTGAGTGGATTTCTTCAATAAGTATCCCAGTATCATGATGAATGCCGCGCCAAGACCATGCTGCAGTAACGAAGGCACCCGGAACCTGCACGACCATAAAACTGAGGCATAGCCCCCTCGTCCATCTCGGTCATCTCTCGACCAGCTCACTCACCGAAGCGGGGTCCTACCAACCACCCCTCCTCTACCATCCAAGCCTGTCATAACTTTATGGACACCAACGCGCTTCTCGATCTCATCCACGTGGTGCAGGGCCAGCTTTGGGTTGACAAGGTAAATGAGACCCAGATAACAGGCCGTCTTTGCCAGTGGGTGTCAACTTTCCATCCAGATAAGCTTCCCTGTGTACTTGATGGTACATTTCACCATGGCGCATTTAATGCCGGTATGAAGATGATCTTCAGTGATGACACGGCCTGGATGGTTCGTTTCCCTCGTTTTGGGATGGTCTGTGAGGACTTCGCAGACGAGAAGGTTGCTATGGAGGTGTCAGCCCTAAACCTCATCCGTAATAGGACTACTATTCCTGTCCCAACAGTCCAGGCTTGGGGTCCCGCTGCTAGTAATAGACTTGGTCTAGGCCCGTTTATCATGATGGACTTTATAAACGGTGTGAGCCTTAGCAGTCTTCTCCAGGACCCTAACGCCGAGCGACCTACCAGAGTCATAAGGGACGATGTCAGCGATAGTGATATTGAGGTTATCTATAGGCAGATGGCGAATTTTCTGCTTCAACTTTTCAACCTGGATTTTGACCAGATCGGCAGCTTGCCCTCGCCGCAGACTGAAACCCAAACCCCTACACCACCACGACCGTTAACATTCAAAACACAAACTATCCTACAAAACGGAGGAGTCGATACTTTCGGTACGTATTATCGTCTTCCATTCCCCTTCTTATCCCTATAGCTCTTATATAGTGCCTGACTAAGTTAATTATATCTAGGTGACCGAGCCAAAGGGTTTGCGACGACAACCGAGTATTTTCGATATGTCGTCGGGCAGGATTGGAAGCAGCTCGTTCATCAACCAAACTCAACCTTTGGTTTCTATGATGCCCAAAACAAATATGTCGCGTTTAAAGTCCTAGAGAGTCTGATACCTGAATTCATCAACGCAAAGTATGACCGTTGCAAGTTCAAACTAATCTGCGACGACCTCGGCTTGGCAAATCTGATTGTCCGTGGCACGGAAGATCTCACTGTTGTTGGATTAGTAGACCTTGAGTGGTCGTATATTGGGCCCGCCCAACTGTTTGGCTCGGCACCGTGGTGGCTTCTCCAAGATAGGCCCGTCAACAGCGCGTGGGATTGTGAGGGCGACGAGCTGCCTAAGATTGGGGCCCGGTACTTCAGATACCTGGAGACTTTTATACGTATCTTAGAGGAGGAAGAGTCAAAGATGCAAGGGCACAAAGAGAGGGAGCTCTCCAGTCTCGTCAAGTGGTCGCAAGCATCCGGGGCTATGTGGTTGCACATGCTTATCTCGTCTGGCTTTAATGACGACCACAGCTTTCCTTTTACGCAGCTGCGCGCACATTTGGGGGCTACTGAATGGGCAAGGCGTGGGATGGAATTCGACAATCAAAAAGAGCTTGAGGAATTCGCTGCGCGGAAAGTGAGGGAGATGGATATGTATGAAGAAGCCTTGGAGGAGATAGAAGAGAGCAAGGCACTCGTGGACAGCGGGAATATGACAAGGGAGAATTTCATTGCCCGCTATGAGCAGCGTTACTTATGAACACTAGCCTTGACACTCCGATACGGAGTATAGCGCCGGGGATATCGGCATCGAAAGGAGCTGAAAGGAGTCGTCACCTCAAGCATCCTCCCTGTTTACTGTATTATATACATTAACATTGCCTAAAATGAAAGGAACTATCCCCCGGTTTACATATCTTGCCGTGACAGCGATTCGCATCGCATAAAGATCAAATAAGAAATATAGATTCTATAAAACATACGGTTAAAAAGGGGTGCCTGGTTAGGTTGGCACGATGGGATTTAAAAACCCGTCCTAAACAGCCCGTGAGGCAGTCGATCGGATATCAGCTGGTGAGCCTAACTTGTGTCGCGATACGGTGTAAACTAAGGGTGAATAAATAAGGAAACCCTCGGGAAAGCTAAAAAACTCGTGTTATTGTTGGACTTCTGTTGGCTTACAAAACGCCGCCCCTTGAATAAAACCAAGCTTTTGTTTCATCAATGCCCAATTTAGTCACAAGAAGCATCTTTCCAAACAAGTCCACATCGTCCGGCTTCGCCTCCTGAAGCAGTCCAGTAAAATCTGCATTATAGACAATAAAGTGTTGATTTTCCGTCCAAGCTACTGCAAAATCGAAGGCACTTTGTGCATTCCATAGATGCGCAGACTGATACCATGCATGCTCGAGTCCAAGCTTTCCATCGCAGGTGGAGAGTGGCTTGCCTTGTAGAAAGTGTTGGATCTTCACAAAGTAGAACACCATCATCACAGTACGCCGCGCTGATTCTTGAAATACCCATGATTCCCAGAAGCTCATAATTGGTCCCATGGATATAGGCAGTATGTCGTAGGGTTGTGAGGGGTGTGGTATATGGATGCAGTTGAAGAGAGATAGTACTGATGCCTCGAGTAGAGCCAATAGGGATTCCGAGGATGGTTGTGTGCGGATGCCACCGTCAAATAAACGCATTATCAAGTATAGAATGAGCGCGTGGATTCTAGCAAGCAGTTCCAATGGCGTGGTAGGCGGTGGTGCAGAGAGGAGGTCATTGATGCGAGAATCGAATATGGATATCAAAACTGGTGAATTTATTTCATTTTTGGTCATGTAGAGAGAACAACAAGCGAATGCATCTATGATAAGGTTAGCATGGCAATTTGTTATAAAATAAAAAATTGATATCCGTAAACCCACCTTGCATATCCTTCGGCATACCACTTTTATAAAGCTGACGATGACACCATGGAGTTTGGGTCTCGGTGACTACCATCTTAGGGATGTTCTGGAGCACATCCACCGCGAATTGTAGTCGATTGGCTAATACGTCTGAGAGCTGCTTCGGATGATTCGTTCTTATCATGGTGGGATCGAAGTTCTGCGACGAGGAAAGGCCCTCGAAGATATCCACACGATCTTCTGGGGAAATTATATTGATGTAACGGAAAGGCGAGTCGATCATAATAGGATGAAGTGGGCCCATATTGACCAGGGTCCTCAATTCAGAGTCATGATTGTATTGAGTAGAAGCGGTGTCAATCATCTCATCAAAGTTCATAGATGCCGGGATATCGGTAATAACATCGGCGCAGGTTTGAGGCAGCCTACCCGGATAAAAGCACGGTATGCCTTTGTGGATACATCTTGAGCAGGCCGGAAATGATAGGTCGCAGCGCCGTTTGGCTAATTTGCATGCTTCGCATGACTTCCGCCGCGAAGTTGTTGTGCTTTGACCCGCAGTGTGAAGCATTTTCACCTCTGAGACTTGAAGGAAAGGTTGAGGAAGAGAAATGTTCCAAGGTTTCAGGCTTCTCAGTGGGGCCTGGGGCGGAATTCCGCCCGCTAGTGGACTGAGGCTTTGATTGACCAATCAGAAGTCGCTTCGGGACCGGGACAATGGCGGACCGAGTGGAGTTCCGCCATATGTATAGAAGTGTCAAGTGTCAACGTGGACACAGTATGGTATATAAAGATAGGCACACACATTCAATGTAGAAATTTCAAGCATAGAAGTTGCAAGCACATAAGTCTTTTCATACTTCATTTCCGAATTTCAAATGCCTTCTCCAACCGTCTTTGTTTGCGGCGCCACTGGCACCCAGGGCGGCGCTTTGATCGACCATCTACTCAAAGCTGACGTCAAAATACATGCCGTTACGCGCACCCCTGATTCTGCCGCTGCTCAACATCTTAAATCACTGGGTGTAGCTATCACGGAAGGCAATTTTGACGATGATTCCGTCAGAAAGCCCATGGCCAATTGCACAACCCTTTTCCTGAACTTGATGCCAGCATTGACAGATTTGAACGCAAGTCTTGAACAAGCATGCCGACTTCTCAAAATTGCTAAGGAAGCTGGCATCAAGCAAGTCATATACGCCAGCGGAGTGTCTGCCAATGATCCTCAACGACTCAAATTATGGGACCCAACTAGCATCATTAGCACCATGATGCTCAACAAATGTGCCATTGAAAATGAAACTCGCAAAGCGGGATTTGAAAGCTGGACAATCCTGCGTCCGGGTAACTTCATGAACAACTTCTTGTCCCCGAAGACAATGATGTACCCAGGCTTCACGGAAACCGGAGTATTCACCACTGCTTTCGCTCCGGATACTCTGTTGCCCATGGTTGATCCCAACGACATCGGCCAATTTGCAGCAGCAGCAGTCTTTGACCCCGTCAAGTTCAACCACCAAGAAATTGAGATCGCTTCAGAATTTTTGGGAGTTGACTCCATAATCCGGTCTTTATCCCGTGCCACCGGAAGGAAGATGAGCGTTGTCTATATGTCGGATGAGGATATCAGCGAACAGAAGGCTACCAATCCCTTCATTGCTGGTCAAGTCATGGCCCGCGATCTAGGATCATTTGTGAATTTGGACAACGTCAAGGCGTGGAATATTCCGCTAGGGACCTTCGACCAATTCTTGCAGCGAGAAAAATCCAAAGTTATTGCGACATATCTTTGATTTGCAATACCCAAGAGTCCAAGTGCGTAGAGGAATGAACGGGGCTGGCAGAATTTGTTGCGACCCGTGAAGATTCAGGCCTCAAACTATATTTCGATTGGTTGCTTCATATGTGTCTTTGTTTACTACTTTTCACATGTCAAGTCGATTTTATCATCCTCTTCTATCAGTTTTACAATACATATTCAACATTCCCTATCATTATCCGCTGACTATGGCGTTCTATCTATCAGTAGAAACACTCTTTATAACGGACCTATATATAACGAATACCTGGGGTTCACGAACAAATTTGGGGAACTTAATTAATACCATAGAAATAACAAATACTTTCCCAATGCTTTAGTTGTTTGTTTACACTCCCAATACAAAATTCCCGAGGTGATTGGGATATTTCACTTTACGCCTACTAGCGAAATCTATATCGACGGCATAGATATCTCAACCATTCCAAAAAAAGCTCTATTCCGAATTAGTCGCAATATATTAGAATCCCCTAATGATTCTTAGTTCTAATTTCAAATTCATTCCTCTTCGGCAGCCAGCTTTAAATTGTCTTCAGCAACATGTTTCCGGTTCACCAGAAACCGTTCCCTACTAACAGAAGGTGTGTTATAGGACACTTTAACGCCGTGTGAATGTAGATCAGTCCCTATAGCATCCATTCGGTCCCACGGATACACCTCATCGCCCGTGCCGAAGCAGTCCTCTTCGGGGGTAAAAGTGATTTCAATTCTCCGAAGAGGACATCCGCGTGCAAGTGCCTTGCGTATGAGTAGTCTTAGCCAATTTTCCTCTGCCTGGCCAAAGTCGGACAACCTCTCAGCGAATTGCGAATCCAGGGAAGTCAAATCCCAGTGGAAAACACGAAGGCACGGGGCAAGAAGACTGTCAGGGGGCTCGAAAGTTTCGTTCCTTAGGAAGCGTTGACGACCTGAAAATTCGTACGAAAGGCTAAGTTTCTCTAGGTTTTCGAACTCGCGCAAGTCAAATCCATCAAACCCTCCCTTGTTAAAACGGTATAATTTGATCGACCGGAGGGTTTTTCGGTGAACGTAGAGAATCGGTTGCAATGTTGCCAGACTCCAATCACTATAAAGCCCTTGGGGAGCGAACTCATCCCCAGCTAGATATTTCAGCTCAAATTCTTCTAGATATCTTGGCCAACGGACGAGTGCTTCGAGGGATTTTGGAGTTAGAAGGAAACTGCGTAGTTGAAGTTTCGTGAATGGGGCCGTTCCTGCTTTTTCCTTTAAAAATATTTAGTCTATTAGTACATCCGCCAGATTTTAATCGAATCAGGCACCCAAAATGCATATACATACCCTAAGTTCTGCCTGGCACATCTGATCTCCGTATAAAGAAACACCTGATAGTCTTAGAGTCTCGAGATTTGGAAGCAACCCAGACTTGAAATCCCCCAATGCATCTATCACAAATGGTAGGTGGAGATTATAGCAATAGTTGGAGTCGAGTGAGAGAGTATTACAGCCCGACATGTGTTTGGCAGCTAATCGGAGTAGCTCCCATGCCTTCTTGCCCTCCAAACCCCAGAAAGTCAAAGTTTTGACGGCAGTGAGCCAGGTGACACAATCCGTTGCAATATAGAGATTATCGATGTTTTTGTCGTAGCTCACTGTGAGGTGTTGGCAGAGTTTCCAAAGCAATGGATTCTCTCTGAAGGTGCGATGAAGGTGCTTGGAGATTTGCGACGGCCGTCTCCAGCTGTCTTTGCTGGGGTGAATCGCTATCTCTGCGTATACGTATGGCACAGTAATGCGATAAAAGCGTTTACACACAAGAGACAATACAACGGCCATCTCATAGACTTGGTAATGTTCACGTATATACCTGAGGCGGTCGTCCATAATTGCTGTCGTTGCACTGATGATCATATCCAAAATCTCGTCGGGTAATTTGAGGATGAAGGCCCGGTCCAGAGAGATATGGTTGATATCCATGATGACCTTGATGATGTGGGATATTGCGCAAGCAAACTGCTTCTTGGAGGAGAATTTGAGGGGAAACTGGGAACCCCCGGATTGTTCAGCCTCACCGTTCCACCCCCTTTCCTCCCTTTTCTTTAATGACCTGTTTATATTCGGTATTATAGATCATAGTAATCCGTATTTATATATAATAATTGCTAGTATGCACATATTAAGGAGTTAAAATAGACACTTTTCACTATTATATTAATACTATTCACAAAAAATTCATGCTGCACGTGTAGCTGGTAAAGCTTTCGGCATCTTTGGTGACATTGACGAGACACTAACGAGACAGAGACACTAACTAGCAAGCGAGAGATCACGCCAAACATATTTCCTCTGCCGGATGGCTTTAGAGCGTTTCGTGTCTTCCGTTGCAAACCTGCAAACCGAGTGAACAGAGCATCCATGGATGTCGAATATCTTCTTTCTCAGGGTCCATTCGAAATACTCGCTTCACCACCTCTGTGCGAGACCATACAATACAGTGTTTCGTCCATACTAACTCTATGCTGGTGATTTCCACTCGAATGTGACAGGGCTTCGGATTATCAGACACTATAGAGCAATCTAATTATTGATATACATCACAAGGTCAATGTGTAGTAGAGGACAGGGTCCCCAACTACAATAGGACAATAGGTATAAAATTGCTATTATCAACATCACTTCCCCTCTGAAAGTGTTTGCCAGCTGGTTCTGATCTTTTGAACCTCTCTCGTCAAATCACCCCCAGTTATTCTTTCAATCCTCTGCGTCTTATTTCCCCACTGTCAATCTTCAATCCCGGCTCTATTTTATCCGCATCCTCGATTCTTGAACCTCTTCTCTCTTGATGGAGCTAACCAAGTTGCCAAAGAGGCCCACGCTTCGATGGGACAGATACAAGCGACAGGTGCTCTGCTGTTTATACCGATTCTTTGTTTGTAACAAGAAAGAGACCGAAGAGATATTCTCCTACGTGTTTCGGGGTCACCTAAACGAGCGCGGCATTCAAGGCTTTGTTCCATTCGCCACCCTCAACACCCAGTGGGTTTGGATGAAGAACAAACGTGATCCAGTTTGGTCCCATGTGCATATGAACACCGCATTTGAAACCGATGGCGAGTGGAAGGAGATTATCACAAAGATTAAATCAGCAGCCAAAACTCTGCGATTCGAACTTCGTGAGAAGATGGAGGACGACACCAACACATCGTGCCGGAGCTCTTCGGGGCCCGATGATGAACGGAATACTGCATCTGTTAGTTTATCTCGGACACATCCAATCTGCGATTGAAGGCTGACGTTTCATTCTCGTAGAATAGACCCGCCGCTCCAATTCTTCCGCACTCACTGTCTACTCCAGAAACTATCAACCCAATGGTATTGTTATTTCGGAACCAGGATCATGATTTCAACGGAATATCCAGGGACAACCAAAGCGTTGAACAAGGTATTGACCAACGTATCGACCAAAGCCTCGATCAGCAGAACGACCTCCACAACCACACCCCCACTGCACTCCATGGATCCACGGCGCCGGTAGTCACTGCCTATGGTAAGCTCTGTCTCTGGTGTGAACATGAAGGAACCACCTACGAGTCTGAGGACATCCAGGACCTACAAGGTGAAGACTGTGACCACAACAGTGAACATGAGGATGATAGTCATTGCAACCAGAATAATGACCGACAAGACGATCTAGTTATGAGAGAGTATGCCCAAGGACTTAGAAATTTTATGAGGGAGCTAGACGGCGAAGCCCCTTATCCAGATGAAGAATTATTTGATTCAGAGAGCGAGTACTTGATGGCACCCCATAAAAGTCCCTCAAAACTGCGCCCATTTCGCGACCCACGCTTGTCCCTGCCTGAAAACCTAGAACAAGAGCCTGCAGATTCTGAGGATAACTCAGAATGGTGCGCTGACAAGGGAATCCCAACTAAGTTGGCTGATTTTGGGACCTTTTCAATCTCAATGAAAGATCGGAGCGATGCCATTGACGATGATCGAACTCCCACACGAAATACTCTCTCAGACTTCAGTTTTCCCCGAACCCGCAAAAGTCAGGATGAGGCGCTCGATGATGGCTCCGGTGGTCAGAGGGCGTTGCAGTATGAGTGGCCCTCAGATGATGAAATGAGGGTGGAAACCCTGCGCCAGATGTCTGTAGAAGCTCTCCACCAGGTTGAAAACCTATCAATGACTCACTTTGCTCATCAGGAGGAAATGGATCTCTTGATGTATGACGGCAAGATCTGGAATCCGGTGTAGGAAGAGTGAGGTGGGTACTACATAGTAGTGTCTAGAGTCAAGTGTCTCATAATTGATATCAATACATCAATTCAAATTTGTATTAATCAGATACCATGTTCAACTGTAAAATTTCTGCTAGAGGTCACTGAGAAAACTGAGAAATAAACGGCTTCAAATCTCTCTTTGAAAGCGGCCGGACAACAACATCTTTCTTCACTTCCTCTTTACTTTTGGCGGAATACATTCTCTGGAATTAATCAACTCGTATTGTTTTCCTCACACTGAGATACCACCATTTATGTCCAGAAAAATTTCGAACTTATTAACTTGGCACGCGTGTGTACGAGAACGAGAGACATCAACCTATATGCGGAAACTAAAGTAACAAACATCAATGTTGGCTCAATACCACCAACAGCTCATCTTGTTCAAGTAGTCAGATTATCGATTTCCCCGAAGGAATATCGGGGTTGAATTGAGGATGATTCCCGATACTCTCATATCTATGCCCTGTCAGCAATGGCTTATTCATTTGTGCCTGAGTCGCGGTAGGAAGCTTGGGGCCACGCATAAGGGGGTTGGTAGGATTGTAGTCATATATCCACAAACGGTTCGAGTTATCGGGTGCTGTTCCTGTGTAGAACTTCCAACGTATCCAAGGACCATTCAAGCGTTTTGTTCCACGTCCAGGTAGGACGATAACCGGTATCGAGTCCCAAGTGGCTGCCATATATTGTTTCCCTTGCACATCCCACATGTTGACTTCCAATTCTCTTACTAACATGGCTTTCTTGCTCCCGTCACCCAAAGTTACAACTAGCACACCCAAGAGTCGAGGTAGGGGATACATAATGCCATTGGCTTGTAGATTGGTTCTAAGTTGGTTGACGTCCTCGTCATAGAGGACCATATAATCGGCCCCAGTATCATCCTTGAACTGGAATTCAAAAGGCCCAGGTTGTGTTTTACCGCCAGTCATAGGGATCCGAAGAGAAATTGACGTCTAATAGGATGTTAGAACCAGCATTCGGCTATTCCGAACTGGAATAAACATACCTCGGCTGCCCACTTTCTGGTCCCTGTTCCGCATTCGATCACAGCCTGTTGACTGCTAGGTCCAGGTCCATCCATCTAAATAACTCGAGTCAGCATACTCGTTGATACTTTAATACGACAGTATCTGACAGGACTGACACCCTCCACCCAAAATCCCGTCTCATTTCCCTTGTGTTCGTCATAGAGATATTGAAATTCATTCCACTTGAAGGGCCTCGGCGCACAGAGCTGGGCTCCATTGTGCCAATATGTGACAAAGCCATGACACCAGTTCAAAACACCCGATCGGTATGCTAGTATGACATTTCGAATGTTGCTAGCGATCTTGTATTTGTCCTTGATGGCATTGCTCTGGGTCCATTCCAAGATAGATTTCAGATTCTCTAGACGTTGAACGACGGGCCAATTTAGCCCATGCTCTCTCGCCATTTTTTTACTAGGTAAGGTCAAAAAGATTAGCGATTGTCAATATATTCATGTTGACTTATATTCATGTTGACTTATGATGACTGACTTGCGCCCTTTCTGCTCTACCAGGAACTCTTTCAGTTTATGCTGATA
The DNA here is from genome assembly GCA_928213465.1 of Penicillium sclerotigenum. Classification (NCBI taxonomy): domain Eukaryota; kingdom Fungi; phylum Ascomycota; class Eurotiomycetes; order Eurotiales; family Aspergillaceae; genus Penicillium; species Penicillium sclerotigenum. Next base: position 59,401 of record CAKMRK010001004.1, on the reverse strand, counting down.
AACATGAGACATAATGTTATCCTTAATCCGCTCGCGGCATCTTGCGATTTGAGACTCAAGATCACTATACACCGCAAGTTAGTAGTTGATTTCCCGTATCAACTAGTTGGAGCTTACTCATTAATCAGATCAGGTTCTCTTGGATTCCAGCCCTTGGGCGCCTTCGCCCGATCTGTAATGGCAGTCTTTACCGGACGCCATTTCTGCTTGGGAGGCCTTGGTGGCATAGGTTCAAGCTTCTTTTTAGAATAATCGGTGTTCAGATCGGCCAAGAAGGCTTTCACATCCAGAGGTTTTGGTTTAGGCTCCTCTTTCTTCTGCTTCTTTTTCGCGGAGCCTAACTCTGCCTGTAAATCATCTGTGGCTGGCCTTTTTTCCTTTGGTCGTAGAGGGAGACCGACTTCAAGCTGATCTCTAGCCTCTTCATTGCGCCGTTCCTGCTGCTTTTCGCTAAAGAACCCCTGAGGTTTTCGGGCCCGCCGGGAGGTTTTGCCATCGTCCAGGTTATCAGACATTTTGAAACAGATATCAGGGTTATAAGATAGATGGTACTTTCTAGATATATGCATAACGAAGCAAGAATCAGACAACCGTGAGTATGAAGGGTTTATCGAGGTATTTTGTATGGAATAAGTTAGCTTTCTTTGTTGAGATGGATTCCTTCGAGTTGTTTCTTCGGTTTTTCTTTGTGCACTTTCTTATAGGAAAGGACATCGAGTTGCATTTCGCAAATCAAGCTCGAATCTCGGTTCTTTGAAACTATAAAAAGCCATTTCTGCTTGTATTAATCCCGATCTTTGTTGCAGTCCGACCCACTGCGTAAGACGCACATACTACACATGATAGTCACTATGGCGATCTCCTATGGCGTTGCGCTGGTTTATTTTGTGACTGTGGCTAACTGTAAGTCTCTAGGTACTTGGGGCGGGGGAGGGTGGTTAGATTAAAATCTGACTCAAATGGTAATGAACTATGGCTGGGGAAGCACATGTGGAATGTTAGCTTGGAGGATCTCATGGAACTCAATAAACTGAGAATTATTTGCATATTCTGGAGCATTGGCTAACAAGAAGCAGCGGTTGCTCGTCAACACCTCGACCTACTTGATATGTTCAATCATCCCCAAGATGGCCATTCTGTCCGCTTTGTTTCAGATAAATTTTGCGAAGGTATAAGAGCCCATCTTTGAGCACATTTACTCGCTATTGTATTAGGACACTAGCCAATACAGTCAATGGAAGAGAGAGAAATGCCGAAGATAAAGGTATTTCAACGTGTACAGCAAGCAAGCTTTGCTACTTGAGTAAAAGGTGAGCAACCCAGTCTATTCATCCGTAGACAAACCACAAAACTCACTAGAGCGGGCACGTTCATCGGAGCTCACAAAGAGTGCATTATCATCCCCATCACTCAATTCCAGCTGATTCTCAGGACCCCTACCATTGAACGCACCAGGAGACTCTTCAGCCTCAAAATAATAACCGCCAAGACCCTCAAAATTATCCCTCGCCCCGCTCTTCTCCAACATCACCCTAATTCTAGCCATAATGTCTTCAATCTGAGTAGAGATATCGTCCAGCTCATTGTACATCTGACGCGCCAACCAGGTCTCACACTTGCTCCCATGCTGGATCCAGCACTGGTCATACTGCGACACCGCACGCAAAGCCAGGGTGTACGGAGTGGAGAACTCGTTACGCTGCTCGGGCGGGTAGTCGAAGACTGGCTCGTAGGAACTCTTCCTCTCGTCCGACGAGCAGTCGAAGAGGCCCAACTTAATCTCACGGGGGTAGATGAATTCTGAAAGCGGGAGGTCTGCGAGTTCAAATGGGGTTGTGGGCTTGGTAGAAGCGGAGTCCTTCGCGGGTTTCTGGTCGGACGGTTGCATTCTACACGACATGGCGGACTTGATAGCGCTATTGTCTCTCTTAGGTTTCTTGTTAGGCGAGCGCTTGTGCAAGGTCTTGGAGGTCTTGGAGTTAGTCAACGCTGGGGACATAGTCTCCATAGAGGAACTCATCCCCAGGCGCTTGGCCCTAGATTGAACTCCCCTCTCGCGCTTTTTGGGTAGAGTTGACTCAAAAGAGTTGACATCGAGATCCTACAACACATATATATGTCAGTATCTTTGTTATCACCCAGAGGTTGCGAGGGTAGGGTATTCAATATAGATAGTATGCAGGCGGATGTAAGTGATGTAAGCCATGGGAAACCAGACCTTCACCTGTTTGACATGGGGGGGATCTTTGAGGCGAGCTGAAGCCCGGACCTTTTTTGAAGTAGCTGGCATCATATCTGGTTAAATTGGTGATGAAAGAGATATCAAAGGTTTCTATGAGCAGAGGGGATGAAGGTACAGAGATGGAGAGGGATGGTGAATCGTTATGCAAAAAGAGCATTAGTATCAATTTATAGATGCGCATAGCTGAAAACGATAAGTAAAACGGACAAGTAAGGTCAACAGACATTCCGATATCAAACTTGATATAGCATCAGATGTATATGCACAAATCCAGATAGTAATCAAGATAGTGAGGTGTGAAGATGATAGTGATAGTTGATGTGCCGTCAAATGTACAGAAATAACTATCTGTAGATAGCTCTACATAAAGCAAGTACAAGCAGAATACCAGAGTCCAATGCAAGCAAAACAAGTAGAAAAAGACCATGCTTGATCGAAGTTAGATATGAATATAATAAAAAAGCGTTATGTCCAGGAGAATAATGCGCAAAACCCAACAAAAGATAAGCTCCACAAGAAAGGCAGACGTGAAAAGATAACCCAAGAGGGCTCATTATGTATTATCTAAGACATAGACAAGACATATACACCAGAAGAAGAACCCACAGCTGTACACACCCGATAGCATTGTGTACATATCATCCAAGTGATGACACCAGCCATAATGCTATCTCTTCATGATACCATTGACACACTCAACTGATTTACAGAAGGAGGGCAACAGCACCGAAGACGGCAGCCAGACCGGCACCAGCACCGGTAGCAGCGTTGATGGCACCAGCGTTGAAGGCGGGCTGGGAGGGGGTAGCAGCGGCGGAGGGAGAGCTGGGCACGCCGCCAGTGGAGCCGGCGCTGGGGACAAGAGGGGTGGAGGTGGCGACACTGGGAACGACAGGGATGAGGGGAACGCTGCTGGCAACCACAGGGACGAGGGGAACGCTGCTGGCAACCACTGGGGTGGAGATGGAGGTGGCGGCGGCAGAGCTAGGGGATCATGTTAGGTTGGGTTAATGAGTGATGTTGGATAGAAGGAAATCCTTACCAGGACTTGCACTCAGTCACGATGGAGGTCGAAACGGGACGAGTGACGGTGTAGGGACCGTGGGTCATAGTGATGTAACCGGGCTGGAATGCTGTTAATATGCGTGGTGTAGACTTGTTGATCAGGTCAACATACGGTGGCGATGCTGTAGGTCTGGCTTCCGTGCACAATGGAGGTGGCCTCAGGGCAGTAGGTGGTGTACGCGGTGACAGTCTCGGTGACAACACCGGCCATGGCACCAGCGGCACCGAGAGTGAGAGCGGCAATAGAGAAACGCATTGTGATAGAGTTGATAGAGTTGATTGGAATGGTTCCAAAAATGTTCAGAGATAAGGTTATATTTTAAAAGAGTGACAAGGTTTAAAAGAATGTAATCGGTTGAAAACCGGGGAATTTAGAGAATGTCAGCGTGGGTGAAGAGAGAGAGAGAGAGAGAGGGAGAAGAAGAGGGGGGAATCAGGAGAGTTTATAACCAATCCTGTAGATTAATTAAATGAGATTCAGGTACCCGTGCCGCTAAGGCACACAGTGCCCAGGGAACTGGGAGAAAAACAGGAAAAGGGGTAGACACAAGTGGGTGGCAATAACAGACTTCAAAGAAAAATATAAACAATGAAGGTGGATGGGGTAACCAGAAATGGTACTTAATGATCAAGTTAAATTACTATGAAGACCAAAGTCACTTCCTCCTTCCTCCCTATCGTCCCTCCTTACCTTAAGAGCACGCGCTCAGGAACCGGTTCAAGGTGCGTGGCTCAGGGGATCATTTCCCGTTTAGGTATAGTGGTCTTGCTAGGGTTGGGCCAATTTCCCTGGGCACTGGCGATTGTAGTTCTAGGTGCTTTGATCAGCTTAACTTCATCTCTTAAAACTATATCTTGTATATTGTATATATTTTTATCATTTCCTAGAGTGGTATCAAAAAAAGACCGACCTAAATACACCTAGATACATGCCCAAAATCGACATTTGGGGTCTTGTATCCTCCGTTATAGCGTCTTGTTCCAACAGAGACTGAACGAAAATGTTCATATTTCCTCGGCCCGGTGGAACTTCCGCCTTGGACAGATGATCAAGAGCCGACATTGCTAGAGGTGATTTTCTCGGTTCACTGGATGCGCCGTGCTGCGTTAGCAGATCCACATCGGTATTTGTATCTTTCTGTCACGCTGGGGGTGTGGGTATCTCAATTCCCAATATGTTTCGATCTCTTGGGGAAGCAGATGAAGAATTCAATCCTCTGTCCAGCAGGAACTTAAACACTGGGAATTTGGTAGGGCGACAGCAACATTTATGGCTTCCTCGACATCCAGGCTTCCTCAGAAAACGTCTAGTCCAAGGACTAAGACAAGCCTTGTCATTGCTTCATCCCCCGTCAGTGCTGCTATTGACAGAGGCACGCAGCCGCAACAGCCCATCTTGGCCAGTGTTTTGCAACAGTATGCATGGATTTCCAAGGTTCCGAAGTTCAGATAACAAAGCGGTCAGTAGGTTCCCCGACGCATATTCATGTCTTAAGCACGATATCTTGAGAGTACCTAACTAGGTAGGTAATTACCTAGGCAAGCCTCAAAAAGGTCTGATTCAAATGGAAAATGTTTCTTCCTTTGTCCATATTCAACTTGGCATGTATACGTATTGTTGGGAAGAAAATTATTGCTCAAAAGCCATCTCTGTTAGGGTTAGTGTCACAATGAGGATATATCTCTATATTTCAGCTTATGCTAAGGGTCATTGATAGACAGACTGTCACGCAGGAGGTGCTTTTGCTTAAGCTTGGCGTGATTCTTGAGATCAAACACCCAAGCGCTAGTGTTCATGGGGTGATATATCCAGACGATAGTGTTATGTATGCCGAATACTAGACTAAGCTGAGCAGCAGAAACCTTCAATAAAGTGAGTTGAAAGGTGGGAAATGGATTTTATTTATGACTACTCTACCGTTTCCCCAAGCTAGCATGGTTATAAAACTTTGCTGAATGGATATGTGATGGCTTGTACTGTGAGTAGTAAGTTAAGACTTGATGACAACGGGAGGAATAATGTAATTTGGGATAGAAATCCATGAATAGGGGCAAACAAGATCAATACAATACTGGATTGGCAATGCTCATTGCAATGATTATCCCCTACAATAATACACACACAACTAATGTGGCAGATGTTCTTTGGATTGCCCCTTGCTAGGACAATGTAGTTGGTCTCACCACATCGTGTATTGTGAGGGTGAAGTGCGTATAAAAGGGGAATTCGAGGCAGGATCATTGTAAAATATTAATAATAATAGTAGCAATTATATACTGCGAAAGTAATTGTACTCGAGAGTCACTCAGAGCATACGAGAATCGCATGTCCTCGTTGTACTAGAGTGTCGAAGATGCGACAGTGGAACTGTTGCCACGAAATGTTCATAGAGATATGGATGACACAGCAGACCAATCCCGACATTCCAAGGTTGAATAACTGAAGGTAAACCAACACAACAATTCCAATCCGATGGTACTGGCCCCTTAAAGGATGGTTAAGAGGCGTGGGACCTTTCAGCAGCGCCCGTCCAGCGCCAGCTAGACCGAAGTCCAGCCATCACCGACGAGTGCTGACACAGATTAGGACGCCGTTTCTTCATCTTGGATTTAGTTGTGTGAAGAAGAAAAGAAGGAAAAGAATTTGCCGAGCGAAGATAAACCAACAGCTGGAGCACAGACCAGGCGGAGAGCTCAAACAGGAATAGTGCATTTTTCCCGCTTTCCGCGGGCAACGGAAAGGTCCCAGTGCTCGTTCCGACTAGCAATCAGTCGTTTAAAAGCCGTCGCTTTCCTATCGGCTAAGTATATAATATTTTGCTTGAGAATTGACCTTCTTCAGCTTCATTATGTATTTGTCTCGTTGTGGTAGATCCGCTGCTCGCTTGCTCCCCCTTGGGAGCTCCCGGGCAGCCGTTGTCGCCACTCGCGCCTTTATCGTGCCCAGATTGGCCCCCCAATCGCGGGGAGTAGCGTCCACTCGCGATACGCAGCACAAGGTTGGTGGCCGGATCCGATTCAATGGCAAGCATAACATGCAAACTAACCATCAGATAGCTGCTCGCAGCATCTTTAGAGGAGTCTGACCCCGCCGTTTATAGCATCCTGCAGAAGGTGCGCCATTGCTGATAGAGAGCTCACCAATTGACCGACAAGCTGCTAAAACCATCCCAGGAGAAAAAACGCCAAAAGCACTTCATTAACCTGATCCCCTCCGAGAACTTCACATCGCAAGCTGTTCTTGATGCCCTCGGCAGTGTTATGCAAAGTATGTACTCCGGGTGACCGCCTCTACTTGCCCGACAGACCATGCTAACCGCAATTCAGACAAATATTCCGAGGGATACCCTGGTGCCCGTTACTATGGAGGAAATGAACACATTGATGCCTCCGAGCGGCTGTGCCAGCAGCGTGCCCTGGAGACCTTCCGTCTGGACCCGGAGGAATGGGGAGTGAACGTTCAACGTATGATCCAGTTGACATGATATAGTAATACATGCAAAGGCTAACTCACTCCAGCTCTGTCCGGTTCACCCGCTAATCTCATGGCCTACTCCGCCCTCCTCAACACCCACGACCGCCTCATGGGCTTGGACCTTCCCCATGGTGGCCACCTCTCCCACGGTTATCAGACCCCTACCAAGAAGATTTCCGCCATCTCCAAATACTTTGAGACCCTCCCTTACCGCCTTGATGAGTCGACTGGTCTGATCGACTACGATGCATTGGAGGAGTCGGCCACCCTATACCGGCCCAAGCTGATTATCGCGGGTACCTCGGCCTACAGCCGTCTAATTGACTACCCTCGCATGCGCGCGATCGCCGACTCCGTGGGCGCCTACCTGCTGTCCGATATGGCCCACATCTCGGGTCTTGTGGCTGCCGACGTACTCCCATCTCCCTTCCCCTACTCAGATGTCGTTACAACCACCACCCACAAGTCTCTGCGTGGCCCGCGTGGTGCCATGATCTTCTACCGTAAGGGAGTGCGCAGCACCGACAAGAAGGGCAACCCCGTTATGTACGATCTCGAAAACCCTATCAACGCATCCGTCTTCCCCGGCCACCAAGGTGGCCCTCACAACCACACTATCACCGCGCTGGCCGTGGCCCTTAAGCAGGCTCAAACACCCGACTTCAAGGCCTACCAAAAGACAGTGCTTCTCAACGCCTCTGCTCTAGCCTCTCGTCTAGGCGATCCCACCAGCAACGGTGGACTCGGCTACAACATCGTGTCCGGTGGCACCGACAACCACTTGGTGCTGGTGGACCTGAAGAACCGCGGTGTGGACGGTGCTCGAGTTGAGCGCGTCCTCGAGCTGTGCGGTGTCGCCAGTAACAAGAACACCGTGCCCGGTGACAAGTCCGCCCTCAAGCCCGGCGGTCTGCGTCTGGGAACCCCAGCCATGACTTCCCGTGGCTTCCAGCCCGAGGACTTCACTCGCGTTGCCGATATCGTCGATCGTGCGGTAACCATCACCCAGAAACTGGATAAGGCTGCCCGTGAATCGGCTCAGTCCCGCGGTGTCAAGAACCCTAATACAGTGAAGGCCTTCTTGGACTACGTAGGTGAGGGTGAGGAGATCTCGGAGATTGCTGTGCTCCGCCAAGAGGTCGAGGACTGGGTTGGTACCTTCAGCTTGCCATGGGCTGAAGAACAATAGATGTTTTCTTTTTTCTTTTTGATTCCCTCCGTATATTTCCTTGCATGATTTCGAAACGAATATGATTGAAGACTTTTTTTTATTTGAGATCAGAAGAAAAAACAATCGAATTCCTATCTAGACTAGATAGCATGTTCAAAAATAAATTTGTTAAATGTGCTATAATATACAACGTTAGATACTATGTAAGTAGGCGGATTTTACTCCGCAAAGTTTAATTCCGGACGGAAACGAGGAACGATGTCATTATCTTCTTTCCCCAAGATCAGCTTGTGCCCAGGTGAAAGCGAATCTTCTTACTTACTGCATCGAGGTACCATATACTGCTCTCTTTATCTACAGGCTTTCCATCTACAACCATGAAAGTCAGCCAGGTACGAACACGGAATTACGACGAAGACGGGAAACAGAATACTAACCCACCGACAGCTCTATGTCTACCCAGTTAAATCCCTCCGACCAACAACGATCACAGAAGGAATCCTAACCACACGCGGCTTTCAATATGACCGCCACTTCATGCTCCTTAAAGTCATCCCAGCTGAGGATGGCTCCAGCACTACAGCCCTGAAGAACATGCATGTCCCGCACTTCCCAGAGACGGCCCTGTTCCACACCGACATCGAGTATCCGGAGAGAGAAGGATAGCGGGAAATTAATTATCACATACCACTCGCCTCTGTCAGAGTCAGATCACAAACCGCGCGAAACCAATCGACTTGAAATCCCACTCCAGCCCAACCCAAAGAGCCTCAACCCTCTCAAAATCATGATGCACCAAAGCCCAACAACAGGATACAATATGGGCGCAGAGTACAACAACTGGTTCAGCGCCTGCTTTGGATACCCCGTAGTCCTAGCCTATCTCGGACCGCACTCTCGAGAGGTGCTTGGCACACTCGCGCCAGGAAAGAAAGACAAAAAGACCACACTGCGCATAATAATCGAATGTCTAACAAATCCAGACAGGAAATGGGAGCGGATCCTCCCGATTCTCATTGTAGCATCTGCGATAAATATACTCCTTCTGGGCAGTACTCTCGTCCGCGACGGGATAACGCCCCAAACAGCTCGCAGTCTTACATCCACGCTATTTTTCACTACTAGTGCGGCGGTGTTATATTACTTTTACGCTCTGCACGCACAGAATGAGGACCGCATTACTTTTGCGGACTGTGCGCCTTATCTCGTTATCTCCGAGACATCCGTTGATAATGTCTCCGCGCCGGGGAAAAGATGGACTGTACGAAGTTCAGGCCTAATATCCGTTATCTTCGGGGCTGGAGAGGCTTTCGAGGAGGACTTTTGGGGGGCGCTGACTGTGGGCAATGGATTAAGGCGGGGATCGAGTAGACTGTTGCTGACAGGGAATTGTATGCTGAGCCTTAATGTTGATTACGAGACTGGGAAAATAGGGACTGGTGAGTCCGGTACTGTGCTTAAGAAGTTGATGAAGGATCGCAGGGTGGACTCTGGGGCAAAATTTAGTCCTGTCTTTGGTAGGTATGCTTTCTTGGAGTCGAGGGGTGAGGGGATTAGTCTGAAGGTTGGTGATGAGAGTGCCGTTGCTGAGAAAGGAATTAAGAGGTCTATTTTTGGTGAGTGTTTCCCTTTTTCCCTCTGATGAACTGTTGGAGTGGATGGTGACTGTGCTCTTTAGATTGGCCTGGCATGACGAATTGAAAATAAATAGATCTTTGTTTTAGTACGTCGATATGGACATCTTTGTAGATATCGGAGGAGTTGACGTCATGTTAAAAGTTCGAAGTACAAAATATAGATTTCGGGCAACACGCTATTAGCCAAGTTGCCAAACTCATTGAGAATGGAAGAACATAGGTTCTTCTTATTTTCTTTCCCTATGCATCGAAGTACAACGTAGCTGAAGTCCTAGTGAGAAGCGTACGAAAGCAATTCAATTGGTGGACAAGCAGATAGCCACAGTTACGTCATATATACAGACACAGCCACAAGTTGCCCCAAGTAATCACCTGACTTTGTTGATCCATGGAAAAGCAACTGAATGTGGAACTTGGATTCGATTTCTAAGAATAACTTGCGATAACTTTGACAGTCTCGTCTTCCCTTACAATTCCATTCAGTGAGCTCTGCGACTCATCTTACACACTTGTGTTGTGGTCAAGCCAAGTCCAGCCTTACCAAACTATTCAGGGACTGTGGCTCAAGCCCCTCCAATCATCACCCATACGCCGCTGCCTATTTGGAGTCCACCCTAAGCTGCAACTCTCACGTTGACCTGTCACGCACCCAACCAGAGCTGCATTCGACTTGTGTTTCACCTGTGTGACGCTTCTACCTCTTTTCCAAGACCTCATCGGTCAGGCGCCAAATATCCCGCGATCTGGTGCATAAGGCATTGCTGAGCCCCGCCGCGGGTAAGCTGCCGCAGCAGGAAAAAAAGCGATCGTAATCGTTCCAAAACATAACTGTTACAATCATAATGGATCCAGCCAATCTGCGCCGCAAGGACACCACCAAGGGTCCTCCGCTGCGCATCCTGTCTCTGGGTTAGTATTACCTCTTTTCTCGGTGTATATCAGACTCAGCTGACCTTAAACAGATGGCGGTGGTGTTCGTGGCTACTCCATGCTTATTCTCCTCCAGGAACTCATGTACCGCACCTATGTCGAATGCGAAGGCAAGCCTCCGCGTCGCGACCAGATTCCTAAACCCTGCGACCATTTCGACTTGATCGCCGGTACTGGCACTGGTGGCTTGATCGCCCTGATGCTCGGTCGCCTCCGCCTGGATCTCGAGACTTGCAAAGAAGTATACGTGCGTATGACTCGCAAAGTATTTGAGACCGACAAGACCATCGCTGGTATCCCCTACCGTTCGACTTTGTTCAAAGCCTCGAAGCTCGAGGAGGCAATCCGGGAATGTGTGCGGGAACATACAGTGTTCGAGGCGGAGGGAAATGATACGGGGAATGCCCCCAGTCGTGATTCTATGGCTTCCATGACAAGCTTGCCATACAGCCCAGGCTCTATCCCGCAACGCTCTATCAGTCGGGGCAGTTTCAGCACTTTTGCTGCTTCGCATCCAATATCCCCGACAAGCCAAAGAGGCTCCGTTTTTCTTAATGGGTTGCGTTGGGGTAATCCAGATGCGCTGCTTTATGATAACCGAGAAAATCGGACGAAAACGTGAGTTTTACAATCTGAAAACATGGGTCGCTGGTGCTGATATGAAATATAGCGCGGTCACTGCTATGTACAAGGGCACCCCGCGCAAGGGATCGGCTGTCCTTCTACGATCCTACGACTCCCGTCGAGAACCTCCACCTGAATTCGACTGTACTATCTGGCAAGCAGGACGTGCGACATCTGCGACGGGGCTTGCTTTCAAGCCCATCCAGATTGGTCAACACCATTTTATTGATGAGGGTCATGGCACATTCAACCCTGCGCCGCTAATCCTTGATGAGGCTGTTGTGAATGAGTGGCCTGGTCGGGAAGTCGGAGTCTTTGTCAGTGTGGGAACTGGAAAGCGCCCAGCTGGTACCAATAACCGACAACATGAATGGTGGGAGGATTTCTTCAGCGACTCGTTGGGCACATTCGCTGAAGCGCGGCGTCGCCTGATGACGAAGATTGAGGGCTGCGAGGATATCCACAATGATATGCTTCGAGACCGTCTCGCCAAACGCAATGTCAGCAAAGACAATTATTTCCGCCTGAATGTCGAGGTTGGCGTCGGCGAGTTTGGGATGAACGAATGGAACCGGCTAGCCGATATCAGCACCAACACGCGGCAATATCTGACCCGGCCTGAAGTCAAGAAGATGATCCTAGAAGCAGGAGTGAGATTTGCTAAGATCGATCGCATGAACCGCCGTTTGGCGAGCCACGCCGCAGCTGGCGGGGATCGTGACGACCTATCTTTTGATCTTGAGACCGAAGAGCTCTCACTTCCTTCCCCCGTTCAATCATATGTTCCACCCCCTGCGCACTTCGCTGTCGAATTACCTGCAGAACTACCTGCTGATTTTGTACACCACACTCCACATTCCCAAGCGCCGCCATCTATTCCAACCGTAGTGACTACATCACCACCGGATGACACGCTCCCGATTCACCCAACGCCTCAGGATAGCATATCTACCTCTCCACCCCGGCAATCTGGCAGTGATTATCGTCGAAGCTACGAGCTTGCAAGCCGCCCAAGCTCGCAACAACAAAACTCGCCCTCCCGCAGTGATGAGTATGTTACAACCTTCAACGGCATGGCACCAGCACCACCAGTGCCCCCCAAGACGCCCATCCCATACCCAGCCCAAGAAGACGATGGCGGCGTCGCTATGCCTGCACCGCTATTTTCTCAAGCACCTTCGTCTAACTCCAACACCACAGTCCGACCTCCTTACCCAGTTGATGAGCCGCCACCAGCAGTGAACCGACAACGGAAGCCTAGCTACCACGTGCGATGATCTCTTCTCGTGCGTGTGCTTTCATCCCGAGACGCTTTTTCATTTTCTACATGTGCACTACTATGTTTTTGTGTCTTTCCTGCTGAATACCCCTCTGTCGAGACGGTTTATTGGGGCTGAGAGGGCGTCTTGGGCATATGCGATTCTATTTATGGTTTTTATCTTAGTGGACCCCCCCCCTCCCCACGAAAGATGGCCAGTGGCAGGCCTCGTTGGGCATAATGAATGATGACATTTATGAGACATCAAATGTGGGAACCTATGGTCTGTATAGTAATTATGTGAGACAAAAAAAAGTATTTGACTGCAATCTATATTAGGCAACCATGTGTGTTGTACTCTGTAGGGGCGAGTAGAGTACGATGTAGGAGGAAATACTCTGGTAGATTGACTGTTGATCTTAACGTATATATCATTCGAGGGCTGCACATCTTCATAAACTGCGGAGTACATATATAAGCGATATAGGCCGATGCCAAAACTCTGGAAGGTACAGGTACCTGCCGATCGCAGTCCAGCCCGCTCTGGTCAGGAGTACCAGTACTCCGTACCTCCTTTCCCCACCCACCCCAGCCTCTTTCTGTTTTGCATCTCGATCGCTTTCCCCTTTTCCCCATTTTATTTCTTTAATGTTGTATTATTTTTTTTCCAATTTTTCACTCCTGATTCTTTGTCTTAAGTAGATTCTACTTCCTTGATACCCTCAAAAATCGGATACCATCTGAGTGCCACCGAGAGTCATAGCGCCAACGGCTGACGTGCCCCCTTGCGGAATCCCACATTTTCCCTTTCCTCGTGGATATTTTCCAGAAACATTCTCAGATCGCCGATATTTCAAATTACAATTTTTTTCCCCTGTTACAAAGGTCGTTGCGACGGTCCGTCTCGAAACCGTTGTTGACGCAGACCCCTCGTTGATAGTCGCCCCGGCGATACGCCCAGTCTCTATCGATATCGTGGCAGGGACAAAGTGTTTCAAATAGTCGCCGAGTCTCGTCTTCGGACGACTCTCTGTTCCCGCGACACAACTCTTCGCCTCTTCCCACTGCTGGTCAGTGTGGTCCTTCTCTTCTTCAACCTCCACAATCATGGATCCCAATTCCGCCTTATCACATGCGAACAACCTCCTCGCCCGCGCGGAAACCTCCGGCCGCCCGCCGGTCTACAAGGCCGTCGGTGTTTCACTGGCTGTCGCGTCGGGCGTCTTCATTGGTATTTCGTTTGTGATTAAGAAAATCGGGCTGCTGAAGGCGAACGTGAAGTACAATGAGGAGGCCGGTGAGGGATATGGATATCTGAAGAATTTCTGGTGGTGGACTGGTATGACGCTGATGATTGTTGGGGAAATCTGCAATTTTGTAGCGTATGCGTTTGTCGATGCGATTTTGGTTACGCCTCTTGGTGCGCTATCGGTTGTGATTACGACGGTTCTGTCGGCGATTTTCCTCAAGGAACGGCTTAGTTTCGTGGGAAAGGTTGGCTGTTTCTGTTGTATTATTGGATCGGTGACTATTGCTATGAATGCACCTGAGCAGTCCTCTGTCAAGGATATTCAGGGCATGCAGCACTTTGTTATTCAACCTGGGTTTTTGGTCTATGCTGGAGTGATCATCGTTGGAGCTGCCTTTACGGCTCTTTGGGCTGGTCCACGTTATGGAAAGTCGAGCATGTTTGTTTATATCAGTATTTGCAGCATGGTTGGTGGATTGAGTGTCGTGGCTACGCAGGGCTTAGGCTCTGCTATTCTCGCTCAGATTAATGGCGAGGAGCAGTTCAAGCATTGGTTCCTATATGTCTTGCTTGTGTTTGTTATTGGGACACTGCTGACCGAGATTATTTATCTCAATGTGCGTTCTCACTCTCGTGTCTTATGGCTGTGCTAATCCTGCTATACAGAAAGCGCTTAACCTTTTCAATGCCGCTTTGGTCACTCCAACTTACTACGTTATGTTCACTAGCGCCACCATTATCACTTCTGCCATTTTGTTCCAGGGCTTCAAGGGCACAGGAATCCAGATTGCAACTGTGATCATTGGGTTCTTACAAATCTGTGCCGGCGTGGTATTGCTGCAACTATCCAAGTCCGCCAAGGACGTCCCCGATGCTGCTATTTTCAAGGGCGATCTAGATCAGATTCGAGAGGTTGCCGCGGTAAAGGAGCCCGAGTCTGAGCCCAAGGCAGACTCCATTCGTGGTGCGGCCTCTATCATTCGTCGCATTTCGACTGCTCGCCGCACTATGGAATCAGATGAAGCCCGCCGTTTCTTCCATGACAGGCATGAGGACACCCTGAAAGTGCCAGGCGAGAATGAGATAATTGAATGGGATGGCCTGCGCCGGCGAAAGACTGTCATTGGCGAGGGACCAACTATGTCACGACCAATCACCCCACGAACACCTTCAGTCAAACAACAGCATCCACCGTGGGGCATGTCTCGGATGCCCGATGCTGAGCATGAAGAGGACCACCGACCTAGCACCAAGCAAAGCAGTCATTCTTTCATGGATAACATTCGGTCTCGGGCTACCAGCGTACTTCATCCTTCCCAATGGAAGGCTATAAATACAGAAGACGAGAAGGATTCCAGCGTAAACACACAATCGGTGGGAATGACAGACATGCCGCAGAAAAACGTCAATGCTGACACCGAATATCATGGTGCCGGTGTGGCCGGAGGTCTGGAGGCTCCGTTCAATGCAAACCGACCGCGTAGCGATACGCCGCGGTCTATATCATGGGCAGACGAAAAGCCCGAATCCCTAGCACCCGAACCGCTCGCCAACACTACCAACACTACCCGCCGCCAGTTCTCTTTCAACACTATGATAGGCCGTACGAAGGCCGACAGCGAATCTTCCGCCAAACCCACACCAGGTTCGCCCCGTGGAATCCTTCGTCGAACGCACCTGGCAGCCGATATGCGGAAGTCCGCAACTGAGGAAGAATCACTAGGTCTTGTCCATGGCGACTCACGGCATTCACAGCCAGAAGAAGAACCCCTGAACGAAAAGCTAGACCGCTGGTCTAGCTCTGAGTCAGAACTTGGCGAGCCCCAGCCCTTGTTTGCGGGGCGGCCACACGGCAACTCCGTGTCCAGCAGCACCACCGCCGCATTCCCTGCCTACGAGGATAATCACCACGACTACTCCGAGTCCCACAACCCTTACTACCTCCCACACAACCGACAAACCACCTCATCTCCAGAGTCCCTCTCCCACGAAGAAGACAGTTGGAGGCATCCTTCATCGAGGGGCAGCGGCAGAACTCGTACACGGACAACCTCTTCTGTCCATGCTCATTCTCGCGCCCCGCCCCCTGCTCAATCCTCATTCTCTACCCACCGTCATCCATATCCCCTCCCACCACTCCCTGATATCACGCCCACCACCACACTCGACCTGATGCCCACCGCAACAGATGCATCGGGCTTGAGATCAGTCTCTTCGGACTCTGATATGGTAGCGACCCTCTCTAGCAAGACAGAAGGTCACACCGAACCCCCGCTTGTCTACCCGACTCGCCAACAGAGCGGCTGGCGTCGGCATATGTCTGACAATAGCAGCCACGACGGTGAGACATATGCTGCGCGCGGAGCTAGGGGAGGTTCGTTCAGGTGAATGTGAGAAGGCTTCATGATCAATCTGGCTTATATGACCATCTTGGGATTCTCATTTATGACTCATATATCCCGTTTGCTTTTCACATAGCATATTGCATGGTTATGGCGCTTACTTGGGGATCTTGTTGATATTTCTGTTCTTTTCTCTGAAGTTTTGACGGTTTTGTGTTCTGTGATCGAACCCGGTTTTATCACCGGTCTGTACATGTATATGCACCTGCCCATACGATTTTGATTTTTTGTTCTGTATATGATGGATGTGATGATAATGGCTTGATTGATTAATGAAATGAGAACCTCTAGCACAAGTGTTAGGTCAAAAAAAGTAGAGTACTAAAAATCAACAACCATAAGTTATATGGCTGATGGTGGCGCATTAGTCCATTAAACGAGAGAGATTTCAAAGCCATTTCATAGTCATGATGACCACATTTGATTTGATGTGATCATAGATCATTGGGTATCATAAGTGCACTTAGTTGGAAGATTCATCATCCCAACCAAGAAGATTGACGGAAAATCACTCTATCCAAAACACCATCCATGGCAAAATGCCATATGCAATGCAATACAAACAAAGAAAAGAAGCAAGTCCCTAAATCCCAACCATATCCATGTAAAAGAAGATCACTTCTTCGCCCCTTGCACACCAAATATCCCAGCAACACTCCGCTGCCCCTTAGCCGCAACATGCATACCAGGGAACCGGGACTCAGCCAGACGTCGCCCAGCCTTGATACTCTCAATAGCCCTAGTAATAGGAAGTCCAACGTCAGAAATGATCACTCGCCAGTCATTCAACAGCATCATGAGAGTACATACCAGTCAACACTAACAACCTTGATACCTTTCCACCCTCCACGAGCAATTTCCTGCTGGAGCTTACTCGCAGCAAGGCCTCCCCCTGCACCAGACACAGCTGTTCCACCCGCAGTCCCGGTGTTAGGTAGTCCGACAAGAACATGCGTCACCGTCTTCCGAGCCATGTAGATAGAAGTCCTAGCCCCGTTCGATGCGAGTAGGTGTTTGAGCTTGTACTCGGAGATCTGAGGGAGCGTGGAGCCATTAATGAAGATCGTAACACCGGCAAAGATACGCGAAGTCGACCTTATATCGAGGTTGGTACCAGAGCGGGATTCAGGTTCGGGGTTGTCTTCTATTTGGGGTTCTTGCTTTTCCTTTTCGGTATCCGTTGCATCTCGAGCCGCACTCAGACTCCGGTCCCCGCCAACAACAGCCCTAATCTTCTTCGGTTCCACCTTTGTATGCTTGTCGAGGTCATCCACAGCCTTCCTCTTGCTAACACCCATAAACGACCTAATATCCCGAACACCGAGTTCATTCCGCTTAGCTACATCCCCAGCTACCATAGCCCATTCACCGGAAGGAGGTACTTTAGGCGGCGACTGCGATGCGCATTTCCCATCAAAGGCACCGGGTACAAGTGTCAACTCTTGTGTTGCTGTATTCCCCGCCCCCAGTCCATTTCCCTTTCCCCGCCCTGGAAGACAATCCCCACTTTGATACTGCCTAGTCAATTTCGCAGAGCGCGCATCTCGCCATGATGTTGAGCCGAGGAAACCGCCGCCTTCGGCTGCGCGCTGATGTCCTGTTGAGGCTGACTGCCAGGGGTCGAAATAGAGGTGGTTTCGTGGTTCTTGAGGTTGTGGTTTTGCGGGTCGTTTTGGTTTGTCAGTGGTCATGGTGGGTTCTTGTGAGTTTGTAGCCGAGGTCTCCATTCGCTCTCTGAGGGTGACGTTAAGGAGGGATGAGGTGTCGTAGGATGTGGCCATGTTTGACTTGAAATTTGGCAAGAAGTCGTGGCGTGAAGCGGAATGAACCGTGGTTCGGATGTGTTTTGATTTTGCTGTTTTGGGTTCAGATAGGGTAGATAGGGTCACGTGATGTGAAGTATTGGACGAAAGTAGACGTACAGTTTACTACAGTTTACACAGACTCTTTTTGATCTTCTTAGAGATATTGATACTGAGATACTAAGCTGGCACTAAAACCAACTGTCAGGGGGCGAAATGAAATGACCAAATCTGTCATGAAGGCAATCCTAGCATCCAATAGCTACATAACTGTCCTCGATGACCTACAGCATCAAGCCATACCCGTCAACTTCAATGAGACAACGCTCAGTGAGCTACAACCTACATTTACATCCGCAAGCTCCAGAAAAGCATCAAAATTCGGAAAAAGAACAATCCATTTAGACCGGTCAAAACCAACGTTGTATGTCGCTAAAGGCATGCAGACCCAGAGTTCATAACCGTTCATTACCATGATAATCATCTCTCTAGTAGAGTAGCAATAGCAAAAGCATAAGCAATAGCAGTGCAGAGAAGTAGAGAGGGGAGTAAAACCAAAGCCAAGGCCATGCCATAAAGAATATCCTTTTCAGACCCCAGAACACGCATAAATGATAAAGCTTCAATGATAAAAAAGAGAAGGAAAAAAAAAGGAAAAAAAAAACAACTCGTTAAGATGACTCGTGGTCAAGTCATCACACAAAGAAAATTCGTTCATAAAAGATTCGTCACATCGTAGTCATCGAGGTTTGCGATCACCATCCAAGTCTTCAACAAGTGACAAGTCTTTCAACGTGGAAGTATCAAGAAATGTTTCTCTAATGTTGGAACATGACCAGATCTTGTGCCTAGTTCCTCCCCTCTCCCCACACAAGTTAGATATTCTCGAAAACAGCCAAGATTTCTTCAACTTGAAGACATAAACGCAGAGAGACAAATGAGCTTCGTTTCGTTTCGACACCGCCAGGTCTGTCGGTCTACACATGTTGTGAGACGTAGACGAAAACCACAGCGCGCCATGCGGGTTGTGCATGCGCAAGTCTATCATGAAAAACAAACTCCGACCGAGAAATAGACCCAACAGAAAAACAAAAAAAAAGATTCCGGCAAAAGCCAAACGAGACCCTAAGAGAAACCAAAAAGAACCAGAATCACAAGCTGAAAGCTAACTAGAAGCCACAATTGAATCACACACACTCACCGATGGCGAGCCATGGCCGCGCTAGGCTTCATCGGCTGGAGAATAGGCGGACCACCGACCGGACCACCGAGGGTAGTATCGGTGATCGTCTTGCGACGCTTCGACGTCTCGTACTCAGCGGTACTCTCAGGGCGGATATCGTCATCATCGCGCATGCGCTTGCTACCCGCACTCAACGAGCCATTCCCAGCAGCGTAGATTGGGGCCGTGGTTGAGGCCATGGAGTAAGGATCGGAAGCACCGTTAGCTGGGGTGCCGCGCGTATCGCTGACAGCGTTGTACAAGGTAGTGGCGGCGGCGGGACGGGGGGGAGTGTTATACCCCGAAGCCCAGTGTGGAGGGGGACCGGTGCCCGTGCGCGGAGTCATGCGACCGGAGCCATTTTGCTGGCTCGGGGAGCTGGTCATCTCCGGGGTGAGCTGGGAGTGCTCGCCGGTCAGGGAACTGACGGAGGGGTTTGTGGTGTAGGTGTAGGAGCCGCGGTTGGAGTTGTAGCCGGCATTGTGGTCTGGCATGAACTCCTGCTCGTGCTCGGGCACGGGCTCACCGGACCCATTGCTTTGGCTGTAGCGGTTTGGGTCGCGCTCGGAGGTTTCAGGCTCTGAAGCCCCGGCGCGTGGGTTTGGTGGCGCCATCTCGCTTTTCATGTACCCACCGGGTAAGGGTTGGCCGTAGCTGGACATGCCTGAGTTGGTCAATGGGGTGTGCGGCGCGTATTGAGCGTGTGTTTGTGGTGCCGCGGAGTAGTAGGGCTTGGAGCCGTCGTAGCCTTGGCTTGGGTAGGCTGGTAGGCCATGCATGTTGTTGCCCGGTGGGGTGGTTGCGGGGGTGGTTGGCATTGAGCGCTGGTTGCTCAATGTGGTGTCGATGGACAAGGGTTGGGTGTGGGGCACTTGCCCGCCCCATTCGTATGAACTGGCTTGATTGGTGACGCTCATCAGGCTGGATGCGCTGGCTGGCGGTGTGGGAAAGGTGTTGGCACGCTCAAGGCCTGGTCTAGAGCCAGGCTGGGCGCCCATTGGGCCTTGAGACATGTGAGAGGACATGGGCGTCTGCAGGGATGGGTGGTGGTGAATTGGGGGTTGCTGAGAGCCAGATGGTGTCCGCTGGGGACCCGGAGGAGGGCCTTCCAAACGTCGCTGCTGAGACTCTTGCACTACCATGTTGGTCCGAGTCTGGTTGGCTGGGTGGTAAAGAAGACCACCGATATTATGCACAAAGAGTGGGTACAAGAGATCAGTGATCTTCTCCTTGTTGGCAAATTCTAGGGCACGCTCAAATGGGATCCTAAAAATTAAAGTGTTAGCGACCGATGCTGCGCAGCCTCTAGATCGAAATACATACCAGACACCTTTCAAATGCATCGGTCCAATTTTCACAACATGGCGCAGTTTTTCGCTTTTTAGAATTCCATCACGTCGCCCACGGGTCATGCCAGCTACGTTTAGCAGCTTTGTACCATTGATCATATGGTTGTCTACGAAACAATTAGTCCAAGATATTTTCAATTGGCATATTGCCATAGACTCCACTTACCCTCTCGTCGAGCAACACACACTCCCTTCGCTTCTACCTGGTAGCAGAGACTCCCCTCATCTTCCCATAATGTGGCTGTCACTCGCGGTTTTGCTCCCGGAGGGGCAACCTGACCGGTACCATCAAAGACGAACCCTTGTAGAGGAGCACCGGTGTTGTTTCCGTACCCACTCGGAGGGGCCACAGGGTGATTGCTCACTTGGTAACGATCAGAATAATCATCGATCACACTCTGGCTTTGGAGCTTACCAGGTAACGGCAACAGCTGGGCCGGCATCTGGCCACCCATTGAGCTGGGTGGGTGTCCCGTCGGGGGTGAAGTAACACCAGGAGCGTATCCATATTGAGGGTAAGCAGCTGGGGCGTAAGAAGACGCGGGTTGCATCACAGGGGGTTGCCCATGGTACTGATAGTGGGACATGGCACCTGCGGTAGCGCCTTGAGGAGCGTATGACTGAGCAGAAGACATGTGCGAGTGGACGTCCATATACGGCTGGGTCTGGTTCATGCTGCCGAGAGAAGTCGGGCTAGGATAGTACCCTTCGTTGACCGAAGGTGGGAGACTGTATTCAGTCGGGGCGGAAGAATCTAATGAAAGCCGGCCCTGGGTCCCAGACAGGTCCGTAGAGGACGGGGGACTCCTGGGTTCGTTGACCGGCACAGAGGCACCAGACAGACTCGTGCGAGCGCTGGAATTGGTGGAATTGGTCACGGACGGATCGTGATAGGCGGTCCGCGAAAGGCCCTGGGTAGCTGTCGGCAGGCTGAGAGCGGGGAGTTTATCGCCGGGTAATAACGGTCGTTCGGCCGCGTGATGGTTGTACCAGGGGATGTCAGCAGGACCGCGGGTATGGACCTGCGAGATCGATGGCAGCTCCAGCTTTTCGGTTGCACGGATAAACGGTTTAGAATAGAGAGATGAAGCGAGCAGCGGACGTAAATGTCGTCCGGCGTGCTATCAATATAGGCTGCAGAAACCTTGGGGAAACCACAGAAACTTGCGAATGTTGCACCGGGAAAAAAGAGGAAGAAAGAGGTGCAAACGAAATATTCAACCGGGCTTTCAGTATCAAACGTTCAAAAAGAATATATCGCAGGTGATGCAAATGCAGACAATGCAGGGGCGTGCAATATCGTAGTGAAGCTTCGTAGTAAGTCGTAAACCTTTTGTAAAGACTTGAGAGGCCTAAACAGAAGCGCAATGAAGACTTTTTGAAGAAGCAGACGAATTCAGAGAAGCACAATGGTCATCAGAATCATTAAAAATCGTCAAACACATCAAACTTCGGGGAAGCTTCAGTGGAACTAAACAAAAAAAAAATCTCGTAAGTTTCGGGGTCGTTTCAAGGTCATGCAGAAATCATGTCATTGAAGAAGAAACTCTCAAATTGGAGCGCATTGGATGATAAAATAAGGCCGAAGCCGGATGAAGGGGGAGAGAAAGTTCAAAGTCTTAGACAGTCGAGGGATGGGGGGGGGGTTGAGAAGAGAAGAACTGCGTTAGACGTACAGAAAGGTGGAGGCTGGGGTGGTGCAGCAAACGCATCCCTATGCACTGCAGGCTGGATAGATGGCGTTTGAAAAAGAAAACAAAATGCCCAAAATATATAAAGTAAAAACCAAAAAAAAAAATTACAGGGCAAAGCGCCCTTAAAATAAAAGGAAATCGTACAGTGAAACTTAACAAGAAGTCCAGCGGTTAAGAGAGGGGAAAAGAGATGAAGCGAAATGACGCTGAGCCGCAGCGGGAAAGTCGATCAGTGGAGGATAAGAAGAAGCTGACTAAGGTTTAGAGGGAAGAAAGAGAAGAATGTTGTCTGCAGAAATCCCGGCTTGCCCCGTCTTTTGAGTGAGAGACGAAGAAGAGAAAAAACGGAAAAAGAGAGAGAGAGAGAGCCCATCGAATCAATCACAGTGGACCCGGTGGAGAGAGAGAGAGGTGACTACCAGAACCGTGCGTTCAGATCATCCTCTAGACTCGATATCTGCTGTTTTTCTTTTCTTTTCTTTTTTTTCTCTTTTTTTCTCTTTTTTTCTCTTTTTTTCTCTTTTTTTCTCTTTTTTTCTCTTTTTTTTGGCTTTTCTATTATCTTATTTTTCTTCTTTTTTTTTAGGGGGCAGAAAATATTATATTATTATTCTACGCCACCAAGTAAGGATCAGATCAACAAGAGTTAAGCGTCAAGGTAAAAGGTAAATCATTTCCCCATTATTAACCAACAAGTACTCCATATTAACGAGCATTTCCCAATTTGTACCATACCCATAAACTGCAGGGACAAGTCAAAGAGAAATATTCCCAGCTGAGGATCCTGGTCTGTGTGACAGGCAGTAAAAGCAACCTGTTGATCGGCCGGGATAGGCCCGCTGGATCTGGGAGTTGATTCCCTTAGTGGAGTCACCGATCAGATTCAATTAATTTATTACTTTTCCTTTAATGAGGGTTACTATTTCTGGCTGGATGAAACTGCAAGATTAGAACAATACATATTTGTATTTGAGCACGATATTATATCTTATACTATGGATATACAAGGTAGGCCTGAATGTTTCATAAAATGCAAATCACACCTGGGCACTTCAGAAATCGCACCAGAAACGGTTCGTCTCCACGCGCGCGGGTCCCACTCGGTGAACCATGGATGGTCAACCGGGGAGAGGAACGGGGGAAATACAGTACATCCATGGTTGAAACTGACGTTAATGGTTGAAACCATGGTTAAGATACTAAATTACCCCTAAGAATACTAGTAGTACAAGAGCTAATACTGGTATATTGTGCATAGGGAAATTCCAATCTCATCCCGATCGACTCTCTTTCATCGTGCAAGACATCTGTCAACGGCTGCAGAGAGGGGAGAAAGTAAAAAAAAGAATGATCCGGCAATGCGCGGCGGCTGCACCGTCGATTGCGGATTGCACTCTCCCGCTTCTGGAGTCAGCGCTTGCACCATTTCCCCTCTATTTGGGGTACAGATGGTACAAGCTAACACCTGCAAGGTCCGTCTTAAAGAAATGGCTAAAAACAATCCCAGCGCCAAAATCATTCAAATCATTCACCGGACGTCGGCCGAGCCTTGTCCCCTCTCGGATATCTTCCTGTTAGAGGTGGCCCCCGGTCGATCGCCCGGGCTCGCTCAAATCTCCGTTCAAAGTCCTACAGCTATACTTAAGTGGACCACTACAATACTATCTATTACATTCATTCTCTAAGCCAAGAACAAATTATAATACCAAGGCCTTGTTGGCTTTGCTTTTCTTTTTTTATGGTTCGGGACGATCTGGGCGTTAAGACGGGCCGTGAGTAACAGTGGAGAGAGAAAGAGGAAAAAAGCACGTCACACCCCAGGGATGCAGAGGGGAAAATCAGTGGCTCAGAAGGAACCACGAAACACGGGTGGCTTGAAGTCGATCAAGGGTCTGTTCTCTCTCTTTTCCAATCCCTGCCAAGTACCATGGAAAGAGACCAGTCAGAGGCTAGGCGTTTACCGAAAGAGTCCGTTGAAGAGAGATGAGAAAATGAGATCAGAGGAGAAAAAGCAAAAATAGAAAAAAAATGAACCAAAAAAAAGAGCAAAAAAAGGGCAAAAAAAGAGAAAGCGTTTTAGTCCAGAATTTGTCCACCCAATTTTAGCCCAAATTGAAATGAGATGTTCACACGTAGCATCGTAATCTCAACTGAGAGACCCCGTGATGATGCATCCAGAAACTCCTCTTATTTTTCTTTTTCTTCTTTTAAATCTTTCTGCTATGGTTATAGGCGTACTCCGTAGATCGTATTGCCTAATGGAGTCTAGAATGGTTTAGGCCTACAATCTATGTGCACATAACACCCTTCCCAATAGTCAGGAGAGCCGGGATAATCCTCCATATAATATTTGTATTTTTTTTTACTTTCCCATATTTTTCCAAAGTGTGCCCAACAAAAAAAAGCCCAGAGCCAGATCCCAGTAAGGGGGAAGCGCAAAGAGACGCTGAACATCAAGCCAACTCGACCCCGGTACACCGCTAATTTCTTCCTAAAAAAATAGTCCCTAAGCCCAGGTGAAAAGGACTGGGCCAAAGTCCCCTTGCGCTTTTGCCCGCTGTGTTTTTTTATTGCTTTATATTATTACTGTATACGGAGTATGTAGTACCTATGTATTCTCCACCGGCTAGACTATTCACGGACTCGATTTCCAACCCCGAAATTCTCGGTTCAAGATTGACAGATGTCAATTCCCACGGATACTCTTGGAAAAAAAAGAAAAAAAAGAAAAAAAAGCAAAAGTGACAGCTAGGGATTCACCAGTTACTTTTTTTCCGTCCTACCCTGATGTGCATTGACCACCATACATGGACCTAGATTCAATGGTGAATTTATACGATTTCGGGGAGATCATGATCGGAGTACGATTTCCATCAAATTTTTTTCCCAAGTTTGCATTCTGTGGGTTCTGCAAGTGGCGCCGGTGACTCTCTCCTCTCTCTCTCTCTCTCTCTCTCTCTCTCTCTTGTCACACAGACCCTCTAGAGGTCGGTGAACTTGGGGCCGGGAAAATACGGGCCAGACCGATTTGGATAATCTTCAATGGGATTATTTTATTAATATATTTTGAGGTTAAATCCTTGGCGCTATGTCTCTTAGTCTCATGCTATGCAATAATCTTCTGGGAATGGGGTAAGATATCTATTCTTCTTGCAGACATTAGGGCAGACAAAGCAGGTACTAATCAGCCGAGTACACTAGGCCCAGAGAGCTCCGGGAAAATTACAAAAGGAGAAAGAGGGAAGGGGCCACTACTGACAGATCCCTGCACCGCAGCTCGCTATCGACGGCCCGATACCCGCTGCACATACAGCATACAGTAGTTTAGGGGAGAGGGGGGGAGGGGGTCCATGGGGGAGGGATCCGCCTGAATCGACATACCATTTCTTTACTGGAAAATGGAAATAGCCTTCCGCGCCCCGGAGGATTTGAGGGCTGAATGATAAAAGGAAATATTGAAATGAGGGAGTGGGCCAGGATTCGGCTGTGGCTTTTTTTTTTCACATATTATTCATTAATTTTGCTTTTTTGTTTATTAGTACTTTTTGTTTATAGTTTCGCCCCGACAGAAATGGAGAGAGGAGTTAATCAAAATCAGCTCAAATGAGATCCACTATCAATTCAGTTATTGGAACGGCAACTCCGCAATTTGGGTGTGATGCATCGTATGGAACCGTTAAGCCGAAGAAAAAAAAATGTAAGGAGATGACCAGTACGTACTTTATATGATAGGTATACCTAGGAGTAGCAATAGTAGGAATAATAGACAAAGTATTTGAAATATATTTGAAATATAGTCAATCCATTACTCCGTACTCTGTACTCCGTGATAAAGAATAGAAATCAAATGGAAATCAAATAGAATATAAATACAAATACCAATATAATTCATGTGTCAATTCCTTTAGTGATCGTCCCTCCGGGGCTTTCCGTGCGACTATCAACTCGGTGGATCAACTGTAGAGTTAGAGGTTACATACAGAAACTAGACAAATCCTTCCAAAGATTAGTGTTTATCCATAACCAGGCTCCCATAGCTAGAACCTCCGCACTCACTTTTTACTCCGTCAATCTCGCGTTGATCGACGGGTTCGTCCGTACCTTGCAGCGAGTTACCCTGCAGACTCTGTCCGTGCAGATTCCAGGCTTTCAGTCTTTTTCTCATGAGAACAGAGTACTTTTTTTTTAATTTAGGGGGTTTTTTTAAATTCTTCCTAGGCTTTTTCTTCAAGTTGCACTATTATCCTATATGCGGGGCTTTTTGATTCCCTTTTCTGCTCTTTAATGTTTCACCAGGGGCTGCCATGCTTTTCCCATGCTGTACCTCACACATCACAAGAGGCAGAATATGCCCGAAGCCGTCTGGGCAAACGTTGATGCCAGATAAGGCCGTCAGACTGACGATCGGGGACACACACAATGAGTACAAGGCCTTTGAGGGAGAGTGGTGGTACAGCATAATTACGGAGTACGATTGTACAGCGTGAGACTCGGACACGAGGAGAATTTGACCAAAAGCCGATGACTTACAGGGATGTTCCCTGCAGACCATTGATGTGTTGTACAGGATGAGGCAAATTAAAACAATCGACCCGAGATAGCCTCCGTATAGCCCCGTCTAGGTGTACTCTGTACTGCTACCATAGGTCCACAGTATCCAGAGGTACTTGCCCAAGTAGGTATAGGAGTGGACATGATATATACTAGGAGTATGGAATGGAGTACGGAGTACTCCGTATGGAGTACATACTTAGACAACCCTAAAACAATATTCGAATTGTGACTCTGCTTTTCATGTGACTTGGGTAAATTGCTGAGAGCCAGACGCCACCCACTTCCTTCGCGCGAATAACAACGCACCACGAAGCCAGGATCTGGCGTAATGGAACTAGGCTAGGGCCGTGCAACCTTGGATTTAACCTCGCATTGCATTGTCCCGTGGAGCCAAGAGATCGACTGCACGTTCATCTTGCCTTTGCACACTCTAGCGCTTGTGTAGCAAAGAGAGAGGGGAAGGGAGGCCCAACAATAAATGAGGATGAAGTAGTGTGTTGGGTATCTCGTATGTACCATCTGACCATATATCCCATCCTAGTGAATTCCTCTCCAAAGGCAAAAAGTTCTTGAACAACTCAACCGCCGTAACCGTTAGCAAGCGCCACTATTCTCCAGTCATTTACTCCATTTGCTTTTGCTCCAGTGACCATAGTCTAGTTCAGAACAAATATAACCTGAAATTCCTCATATCTCCGAAATACCTAGGATGGCTCGGGCCAAATGTGTAACGAGACTAAAACCCCATCCAAGCCAGCGGCGCCAATGATTGGCTTCAAACGCCAGTAGCCCGCCGATTGATGATCCGACACAACAATGACTGGCTGCAAGAATAACCACGTAGGAAGGGCTAGATCGTGTGGATTCACCGCTAGTTGCCCCCCCTCCCCCTTGCGTGCAGACGTGGCACAGAGCATTATCTCATACTCCGTAGCTCCATCTGGTATGCAGTGACCCGCTGCTGTGGAGGTCTAATATTGGTGATGTATGTCGACCGTTGTCTAATGGTTTTGTATGGGCTTATTATTATCCCCCTATACTCCGTAGATTAGGAGGTATTGGTGAGACATATATCACAGATTTAACGTATATAACTTTTTTGTTTTTCTCAAACTTGCCGATGTCGGGCTATTTTAGCCGATCGGCGCAACGTCAAGAGAGGGCAGATAAGGAAATGTAGAAAACATGAAGGTTTAACTTGGATGTACAACATAGTCAAAACATGCCATTCTTGTAAGATCTAAACTTGCTTTCTATGTTGTACAAAAAAGAAATGTACAGCACCTATCTCTACCTGTTCAAAAAGTATGTCTACCCAGCTTCTGCACTACCCCAACATTTCAGCCCTTTACAAGTTAAAAGGAAAACAGAAGCATAATGACAGATGAACCTATCTGTAAAAGCCCATGTGATACTAGCACTGTATCAAAATAAGCAAACATCCCCCGTGTAGCTATGTCATCCCGGATAATGACAATAACAAAACAGAAAAAAAAAAACACAGTAAGTCTAGAACAAGGAGACCCTAGGTTGGAACACCAGACCTAATCCCAATAGACAGAACGCGAGAGAGCAAATAAGTCCAAAGAAGTCCAAAGAAGCCCAAAAGAGGAAAATGAGGAGTCCGCTCACCGTCTCTTCGCTGTCTCGGCTCACATTTCATAGAAATGTACTGGTGCATCTGACACCAAAACACACGCCGTCCACGCTTCTATCTATCTCCCCGGGGAGGCGTCGCTAGTCGATCGAAGAATGCAAATACCATGCAGCGCGCAGCCCAAGCTGCAAGTATCATGTACGATGAACCAGCGCCAGAGTGACAAGCTAGCTGCCAAGTGCCAGCGCAGGGCGGCCAAGACCAAGTGTGTAAGTGCAAGTGCCGCCCACAGACTGGGTTGCTGTGCATGAGATAAAGTACATATGCTGTAGTTAACAGAGTGCAGCCCAACTACCGTCTATGGGTGCGAATCATTCCCGTAGGCTAGCGCGGGTGGGGATTGACCACATTCTCGAAGCATGTCTGCCATTCATATTGTGCATGGAGTGCATATGGGGGATGGTGTGGATGGTGTGGATGGTACATATTGTGTCTTAGGTGTGTCTAAGACTTGGATTGATTTTTATATTTTTGTTTTTTTGGGGGGGGAATGGAAATTATTTGCTCTGGTTGGTATGGGTTAGGATCTGTCTTTAGGGGGGAGGGGAGGGGGATGGGGAAATGGGGTTGGCAGTTCACTGCAGGACTCTTCCAGGTTTCTTACCTGTGTGTTCAGACCTCGCAAACTTCATAGAGGTACGTATTCACCGCTGATTGAGGACCTGCATTGACTGCAAGTTCGTGTCAAGGGATAGTCCGTGTTTGTGGTGAGTTGATATTAGTGGTGGGAGGTTGGTATATCCCTTGATTAGGGATTGAGATGGCGGGATTGAATCGTTGCAGATTGTAGACCGATTGTTTCCCGTGGGAAAATGGTGGGAATAAGTTCGAAAGACTTGGTCTCGACTTTTTGCTGGGACGACTAGTAGAAGCTTTGGTTTTATGCTTGTTCTTTTTTCTTTTTTTCTTATGCTTATGTAGTAGTTGTGCTTTGATCTCAATCTGATAGGAATTGTTGCGATGATAATGCAATCCTTTACGCACGGCGGATCAGTGGTGGCAGCGTCAGTGCATTGACTCGAGGGGACGGGCATATCTGCAGTGCTCTGTGTTATGTACAAAGTAGACCTGAACGCGCTTCTAGAAGGTGTGGTTGATGCAGTATGCTGTCTCCCGTCGTTCATGTAGGGATGCTACGGTTCCTGCTGATAGATCGCTAGGATCATATCTTGCCTTTGTAGAAATATATAAGTCAAGGTGTGCGAGGTTGAGTCTTAAACCTCGACCAGTGGGTTAGTGAGTATGGGCGATATGTCTGGTAAAATATGACTTCTGAGGTGGAGCATTTCCATATATATATCCACTCCTTAAGCTAGAAATATGGGTGGCTTGGTTAGTCCGGATTACCCTTTCTAAATGATAGAATGGAGAAGTTCTCAGCGAGAAGATATATATACAGATACACCACAAGAAGAAATCAGAGCATTGTTTGAATGAAAAGAGAGTGTTTGTCTATTGAGGTAACTCTGTAAAGCCAATAATATTCCGACGAAGTTCTATACCCGACCCAGCCATATCCATCATGATTTTTTACATATAGTTCTCATCAAAGGTGTAGAGCATAATCACATATCAGGGCCGGTATATTCATCGCTTACCAGCCTGAACAAAGATCTGTTGCCAAATGTCAATCCACTGCTGATGCTTATATGACAACGGACGGTGGGGGTTGCGGAAAGTGTTCGAAAGGATCTCGCGCAGGCGGCTGTTCAGGATTTTCAATGCTAGCATAGACTTCCAATCGCGCACCGAGAATCGAATACGGTTTGCGTCAATGGAGACGACACCGGAATACATCTATTTTGGAGGTTAGCTTATTGCCAGAGAGGGGGAAAGGAAACGTTAAGAAGGATCACTGTCGTACTTTGAACTCAGCATCACCACACAGCAAGGCTATAGCGAAATCGTCCACTGCGCTGGTATCATGTGCGCTGAGGTTGCGAGCACGTGCCATGATACTATAGTATGACAGCCACTTAACGGACGAGTCCGCCCTCTTGTTGACAGAAACAGCAGGCAGTGTAACCGTCTGGTTGTTGCCAACATTACGCCAGCCCTTGCCTTCACGCGTTAGAAGCTTTGGGTAGAAACTCCATGCGATGACCGAGTTAATCACAACGTCGTTGTTGCTGTTGACATCAAATTCTTCAGGGATGATGAAGAATTGGCGGTTTCGGCTATTGGAGCGTGCACTGTAGGATTAGTTAGTAGTTGTTAGGCTGAGATGTCATGTTTGGACGGATAAATTTCTTACCGGTTGAGGGCTGCTTTCTGTGATACATCTAGGGCCAGAAGACCCGCGTCGGCAATTGATACTACGAGTTGCATCTTGATATCCTCGATCGCCAGCAATGTCTGCGCGCTGAGGAAGTTCTTTCGGCAGAAAGAATACTCGTTAGATCCCGGTGTGCTTCTTACGTGTCTCCAACTGCAATAGGCATTGTATACGGTCAACAGATCCGAGTCACCTAGTATTTGTAAGTTACCAACCACAGAAGATCGATATATCGGGACATACCTCTTCGGAAAGACGCCCGTGCACCATCGCGTTGTGAATTGGATCCGATTGTGTTCACGAATGGCGACTTAGAAGAAAGGATAGCGGCAATACTGACAGTCGCATCCAAGCACCGGAAGAAGGCACCATGAATGATCATTTTTCCGAGGAAGACATCCAGCGGCAACTTGGCCAGTTGCGTTCCAAGAGAGGTTAGGCTCTCATTGCTCGTCAGGGCTTTGACTTCCTTCAATGAATCAATGGCGCGGCGAATATTTTTAGAAGATGGTGGGTCAAGAGCTTCGAGGAGTGTCTGCTCCACTTCTCCCAGTTTGCAGATCTTCACACGAAGCACCAAATCCTGCAAAGAAAGGCGCAACATTTCAGGGGTTTGCTGTTCAGAAAGCAACTTTTCATGACGATGTTTAGTGAACAGGTGGAAGCAGATACCGTTCTGGACACGTCCAGCACGACCGCGACGCTGTTTAGCGTTCGCACGCGAGATGAACGATTCGACAAGACGGGATAATTGACGTCTTTCATCGAAGCGCATGATCTTCTCCTTTCCTGCATCGACCACAGCCGTGATATCCGGGATGGTGATACCTGTTTCCGCAATGTTCGTTGCAATAACAATCTTTCTTGTGCCTTCCGGGGGTACATTGAAGGCCTTTTCCTGGTCTTCACTGGCAATTGAAGAGTGAAGCGTATGCACAATCCAACCCCTCTGGAACATGGGCTCGGACAGGATCTCGTCGTTCAGGCGACGGATTTCCGCCAGTCCAGGCATGAAGACCAGGATCGCCTTGCTGTAGTGAGCCATCTCCGGGGCCGTAGCAATCTTCAGAAGTAATCTCTTGATCAAGTCATAGTCTAGCCTGTATTCGTCAATGTTGATAACCGTCTCCTTAGTCTGTCTAGAGTACCCATCAAGACTGGCTTGGAGGCCTCCTGTGGTGTCGGCGTCCGTGGGTGGGTCATCCATATCATCGTCGAGGACTGTGTGCTGGACATCCTCCGACAAACGGTAGTTGGTCATCTCGACCGCATCCTCCAGATACTTCATTTCCACGGGGAAAGTTCGCCCCGGGATGTTCAGAACTGGCACCCCGCCAAGATAGTTTGAGAACCGTTGTGCATCAAGGGTGGCTGACATGAGGATGAGTTTTAGGTCAGGCCGCTTCTCCATTAATCGTCGAAGCACGATCAGAAGGAAGTCACTGTCGATAGTGCGCTCGTGAACTTCGTCAAGAACCACATGAGTAATGTCTTGGAAGTCGTCGGGCCGTTCGAGCATTCGTACAACCACTCCCGTGGTTCTATAAAGTATTAGTTGAGCGACCATGAGGTAAAACCAAGAGAGCAGCGAGAACTTACGCATAGATCAATGGCGTGGATTGAGTAAACTTGCTTTCCAACCGCACCGCAAATCCAATGAGAGATCTATTCGTGCCCACGTCGTTCTTGCTCTCACCAAGCTCCTCGCTGACACGTCGAGCAAGCGAGATTGCAGAGATACGGCGGGGCTCGGTCACATAGACCTTGCATGGCCGGCCGTGGGTCATCTCATGCTCGAGAATGAATGACGGAATCTGTGTACTCTTTCCGCTACCTGTTTCACTGCAAATGATCAAAGCCCGATGATCATCGAGCGTACTCAGGATCTCATCTTTGAACCCCCAGATTGGGAGATTCATTCTACCTTGCATCATACGGTGATAGGAGGGCGTCGAGGATTTAGCCATCCACACTTCTTTCAAGCGGTCATCAATCCCCGCGTAATTGTCGCGCGCAGACCCCTTCATCGGGATGCTCGGCTTGCTACCAACTCCGTTTCTCTTCTTGAAATTGTCAGATAGAACAACATCATCTTCGAAGGTGCCTTGGTTCTCTTGTATCAGGCGCTTCAACTCTTTTACGGTAGTTTTGTCAACTTCATCCTGCTGGGTCTTCTGCAGTGTTGCAAACTCAGTCCAGAGTTCCCTCCAAACTGCTGGCAACCGTAGGTAGGCTTTGCCCTCCTTGGAATTCTGGGGAAACAAGATGAACAAAGCCAGAGTCGACACGTACCCCTCAGCTTGTTGCGCATTCGGCGTTGCAAGAGCATCCATTGACACAAAAGTAGCCAAGGCATTCGACTTATGTGTAATCGATTCCACTGCTAACGGCAATGGGGCTTCTTGAGGCTTCGACCATCGCACCTCGAGAGCCTTTCTGTTCGAATGACTTGAGGAGGAGATATCTTGGTAAACAACTACGCAAGATGAGTCTCTTGATTTGCAGGTCTCTTCTAAGACTCGCCGTGGGCTCAGGCCTGTCGATTTTCCAAAGTCGCGGAGTGTATATGTCTGGGTCTCCGGAGAAGGAATGCCCAAAATCGAGCCAGAATCCTCAGCTTCGCCTTGGAACAAGTCCCCAAGGGCATCCTCCATTCCGTCAATCGCAAGGAGGGCCGGATCTAGCTCTTCCTCAATCTCGGGCTTTGGTTGATTTTCTGCATTGGTCGGAGACTTTTTCTTTCTGTCCACCGGGCGACGCATAAACGAAGCATCCTTTCTGAGCTCGTCAAGCTTTTGCTCCCATATGTACTCTGCTTCACGGCGTTCGAAAAGGACATCACGTTCGATCTTGGCAATCTTCCGCTGCAGTTTAGAGGTTTCGGGGTCATCTGACAGATTTTCAGCGCCGCCGCGACCTTTCTTGCCCTTTCCGGGCCGATCAAAGAGATCTGGTTCCAGGCTGTAAAGTTGAGTCTGCAGCTCCAGCCACTCGGGAACCATGATATCTGGGTCGACCGAGCTGTCCGAGTCGTATGAGATAGGATGCACGACCTTTGATGCCTTCCAGTCATCCTTCTTTTTTACTTGCTTGTTTCGATTTTGGGATGAAACCAGAGTTGAAGTCCCTGAAGCCTTCGATTCTGCCAAGAGTCAGCATTATATCCCAATGGAGAACTTCAATCCATGGAAAGGTTTACCTGTCATCCATGAGGTGACACTATCCGTGTCTTTCAGCTGGCGAGTATTCGTTTGTGTATAAGAGGGCAATTCATTCTTATCACTGTGCATAGCCAACCATTCAATTGCTTCATCAAGATTCCACACAACATCCCGACCGGCATTGGTTGAGTTGCCAGCAAAATATTGCAAAACATGCTTCAGTGCATCCTCAACGCGGTTTTCTGGGAAGTTGAGTTTCAGCAGTGTTTCCTTCAAGGTCCAAAGCTTGTTGTATATATCCTCCTCAGAGCCTGCCTGTTTTGAAGTTGTGATCCGCCCACTTGCTATAAGATAGTCATGCTCTTCGGTACCGGCCAGTTGGAGAATACTGTCTTGAATATCTGTAGGTAACCACTCCACAAGGTTCAATGTTACTGATTGCTGTCGGAAAACGCGGCGTTCGTTATCCAGCTTGGTGGCCTGGCGCGCTGCGTCATTTTTACACTTGACAGCGTATTTATCCACCAGAATCTGAAGCTCCGCTTCTTCAAGATGCTTTTCCAGCTCCTCTGGTGTGTAGTCTTGTAACGAGGGAATTGTTTGTGGTGCAGTGGCATCTGCAGTGCCGACGACAGTGCGTTCAGGCTGCGGCTCGGTTTCTGGCATGGCTTTTGATTCTTCGGTGGCTGAAGATGGTGTTGATATAGCCTCTGGCTTAGGCTTTGAAGGCATAGAGACTGTTGCAAAGCCTCGAGCCGGGTTGGAGGCGGGCTTCTTCTTTTTCTTGCTGCTCGACGGCATTATGGCTGGAGTATTAGCGGGCCTAGCGGAGGTGTCTTTAAAGAACGCTGAAAGTGAGCGGTCAAAGACCAATGAATTTGGCCTATAAAATACTGCGAAATATGGTGCAGAATATTCCCAAAAAGGGTGTTGAAATGTGTAAAGAACGAAGAGTTGGCCATGACTGTTTAATGGCGGGATGAAATCCAGCTCCCCACACAAAACTCTTATGACAGCATTCCTAGCCCACTTCACCAACTTCAACACTCTCTGAACCACCCCCTTCTCTCTCCATTCCCCCGTATTGACCGCTGATCATGGATGGAGTTCCATGGGACCAGGTCAAGGCCGGGGATCTGGATGCCTTGCAGGTCGTTCTCCTCTCGAGTTCGACCTCGCGCAGGCTCCGGGCCCTGCAAGAACTCCGCGACAAGAATGGTGGCGTGATAATCCACAGCCTCATGACAAGCAGATCCACTGACTATTTATGGTATAGGGCCTGAAATATCACCAGAAACCCATCACGATATACTAGAGTTGCTCTTCCGCACCTATCCTCTCTATGTCGATCGATCCTCCCGACAAGCGGTCCAACAATGCCTCCGCTCTCTCCTCCGCGGCCCCAACGCGACCGAAGAATTACAATTTCTTACGCAAAAATTGCAAATCGAGGCATCTAAACCAGGTCTGGCTTCCTCATTTGCACTTGTCCTGTTGGAATGGTGCTGTATTCTGTTGCAGCAGGCCAGCGAGGACCAGAACACACCGTTGGCCACTGTGCTAGACCTGATTGCGGTTGATGCCAAGGCTCTGGAAAATTGTCTTTCCCACAATCCCAAGCCTGCAGTGAAGCAGTCAGCTCTCCGAGTAACAAGACGTGCTTTGCGCGCCGCATTTTCGTCCGAGGCATGGGGTGCTGACGCAGTGCGGCAGTCCGTCAGCCGACTGACTGCAGACTCTACTGCAGCGAACAAGAATGCGCCTCTTCTTGGTGTCGTATGTGGCGTCTGTGCGCGGCTAGCAGACAAGACGTCAATTCTTGAAGAGTCGAAGAAAGAGATTTTGGCTTTCTACATCAAGGAAGTCGTAAGCTCAAAATCTGTTGTGCCCGCACATGTCGCTGATGGCATGTCTGACTTCTTTACTTCCTTCGTGACATATGAAGATGTCGCCACTGAATTGGTACCTCCCATGGAAAAGTCCATACTACGAGCACCGGAGGTGGTTCTCACCGGCGTGATTCCTCCTATCTGTGCCTCTTTGTCGGAAGAAGTTGATCTCTCAGAATTGGTGCAAACACGCCTTTCCAAGCATCTTTTAACTAGCATGAAGTCAAACAACCCATCAATCCGTCAAGGAGCGTCGGACTCGTTTGCATCCTTGCTTTCTCGATGCAGCACCAATACCTTGGTCTTGAAGATCACTAGTGAAATCATTAGTCCTCTGAAAACCCAGAAGATCACCACTCCTGAACACCGCCTGGCTTATGCCCAGGCTATTGCGGCTATTTCACCTTCAGCTGATGTCTCGAAAGAGATTGTTCAAGGATTCTGCCCTGTCTTTTCCCGGGAGTCGAATGAAGCTGCTCTGGAAGAGGAGATCAAATCCTTTAGCAAACACCTCACTTACCTCGTTCAATCTAGACTCAAGGTTAGCGATGATGTTATCAGCACTATTGTTAAGGGTATATCCGATAAGCGAATTCCATTCCGAAAGATCTGGCAAGCGAGTGTGGGAGAAGTCCTATGGAAGTCTGATCTTGAGGATTTGAAGGCTCCTGAAATTGAACCACTTGTCACCAAGTTCCTGGCTAAAATGAAGGATTTGTTTGGTGAGGTTGCTTCTAACCCGCTTCCCTCGGCCCAGAGTGGTGCTCTATCTTCGGCTTATCTCTTCCTGGCTCTGTTCCACCGAGTTTCCGATGTGCAAGGGTCCGCCAAGTCCGCTTGGGAGGAGAATGTAACTCTATCGATGACATTGAGCCCCAAGCCTTCTTTCCTCCTCAACCCCAAGGCATACTCCAAGCTGAGTTCCAAGGAAGAGGTCCAGTGGCTTGTCAGGGCTCTGGCCGCTGTTACCTCCGGATCCAAGTTTGCTGGCTCTGAAGATGCATCCAAGACAGCCTGGGCCCAGACCTTTATCTACGCAATTACCGCGCCTGCCATTCCCTCAAATATTCGTGAGAACTCCGCGGAAACCTTGTCCCGAGTCTGTCTGACGAATGTGGCCTCCTTTGGTCGCATCGTCCTCAATGCACTTTGGGCCTGGATCTTCTCATTCCGGACGGCGGAGAAGGAATCAGCAGCCGTTTCTGCTGGAGTAGCGAGCGAACGCCTGCTTCATATGGTCTTAAAGGCTCTCTGCCCAACTAAGGCAGTTATAGAAAGCTCTGGAATTTCCTCTTCCGATCTGGACGTTCTGCTCATCGACATTCTGATTCTAGGTCGGCCTGAGTTGATTCCGAACACTTCTTGGATTGATTTGTGCTTGAGGACCGGCACCGACCCTGGAGATCTTGTGCGCGCACACGCTGACAATTGTATTGAGCAGTTGGTTCGCGTAAACGCAGACCCTGTGCAGTCAACGGTGCCGAATGTTAACCTCGCTGTCTGGGGTGCTGGGGCTGAATTGGCGTTTGTTGCTCCCGATGCAATGATACCGCGTTTGGTTGATCAGATTAAATATGATCTGGACGGCACTCGACTATCTAAGTTCACTGCCACTGATGCCGCCATTTCACGCACCCCCGAAGGAACCGCTTTCGTCGATGTGCTCAGCAGCAAGTCGAAGCAGCCTGCCTTTGATAAGAGTACTAAGGACTATGATACCCTGAAGTGGGAAGAAGAGCTCCGTGCGCAATTAGCCGAAAAGAAGGGCCAAAGCCAAAAAAAGCTTACCCCGGAGGAAAATTCAAAGGTCAAGGCCCAGCTTGCCAAGGAGGCCAAGATCCGTCAAGATGTTTTGGAAGAAGTCAAGCGGATCGAAAGAGGAGCGGGCCTTATCCGGGGTCTCGCAACGGGTCCTGCCAATGACGTCGAGGGGTGGATCAACGCTGCCGTCAGTTCTTTGCTATCACTTGCTCAGGCCGGCGCGGGTCTATTTGTCGGTGATGTTGTCTCCCGGGCGTTCATCGCTTGCGCCGACGAGGTTTCCATCCGCCTTGGTCCTCTGCGTTCTTTCATCGGTATCGCGACACTGCGCGCCATCGGCAACACTAACCTCCCCTCCGATATGGAATTGGAGCCACTCGGAGAACTCGTGACAAGAATCCTCTACCGATTACGCTTTGCTTCTGAGCAGCGTCCTTTCGATGCCACATCTCTCGCCTACGTCCTTCCGCTTATCTTTCTAGTTTTGACACAGAACGGCATCGAAGAAGCGAAGGGAGAAGAAGAAGGCACGCAAGTTCTTCTTGCTCTTGAGTTCCTGTCCTTCCACTCTGGCTCCTGTGAGTTCCCCCCCCCTTGATAAACTAACGTCAAGCCAACTGCTAATGTCATTTTGTAGTCACTGACACCCGTCTTCCTCGCGTCGAGGTTCTGCGTCAACTTCTGTCCGCCATGCAGAAATACACCCAGCACTACAAGCTGGTCAAGGATACCTTGTTCGACTTCTGCCGATGCATCTCGCCGAACATCAACACGGAAGAGCTGGATGCGCTTTTGCAGGGAACGATCGTCGCTGAGGCTTCAGTTCGAACAACCGTGCTTCAGGTCATTGAGGCTGAGATCGATTTGACTGACCTCGATTTCTCGGAACACATCTGGCTGGGCTGCCACGACATGGTGGAGGAGAATTCCGAGATTGCAGACACGATCTGGGAAGATAATGCGTTGGAGGTGGACGACACTTCTTTCAGCAAGATCATGAAATACTTGGACTCCAAGGACTACCAGCTTAGAGGTGCTGCTGCTCGCGCTTTAGCGCATGCCATTGAGTTTGATAAGAGCAAATTTGCGGGCATTCTGTCCGAGCTGCAGTCCAAATATGTGGAGGAAATCAAGCCTAAGGCACCCGAAAAGGACGCCTACGGAATGCCCAAGAAAATAGACAACGCAGACAACTGGGAAGCCCGCAGTGGTATTGCGCTGGCGTTCAATGCCATGAAAAATGAATTCGACGGCGACGAGAGTGTCTCCTTTTTGCGATTCCTGATCGAGAACGGTCCCCTGCTCGACGGAAACTCCCGGGTCCGTGGCCAGATGACAGAGAGCGGTAAATCCATTATCATTTTGCGAGGAGAGTCAAAGGTCGAGGAGATGATGCAATTGCTTCAAACAACACTGGAAACCTCGGACAAAGACACGAAGACCTCTGACCTGCTAAATGAGGCTGTCATCGTGTTATACGGATCTGTGGCCACACATCTCAAGGCGGACGATCCTCGCTTGCAAACTGTTATCAGTGAACTGCTCGTGGCCCTCGATACCCCTTCGGAGTCTGTGCAGCACGCTGTGTCTGAGTGTCTGCCACCGTTGATCAGATCGTCTGGTTCCAAGACGGCGGAGTATGTTGAAAACCTACTCCACCGACTTTTCAATGCCCCCGACTATCCTCGTCAACGCGGTGCCGCTTATGGTCTTGCTGCAGTCGTGTGTGGCAGGGGTGTCGCAACCTTGCGGGAGTACCGAATCATGAGCCAACTCAAGGAGGCTGCTGAGAACAAAAGAGAAAAGGATCACCGACGGGGCGCTTTGTTAGCTTATGAGCTTTTCGCCCTAGTTCTGGGACGGACCTTCGAGCCTTACGTGATCCATCTCGTCCCCCAGCTTCTGGGAGGATTTGGTGACACCAGCATTAGCGTCCGCGATACTTGTCTGGAGGCTTCAAGGGCTTGCTTCCAGAACCTCAGCTCTTACGGTGTCAAGGAGATTCTCCCTACCCTGCTCGATGGCTTGGATGATACGCAATGGCGTAGTCAGAAGGGTGCTTGCGATCTGCTTGGAGCCATGGCCTACCTGGATCCGCAGCAGCTTGCAGCCAGTTTGCCTGATATCATTCCACCTTTGACGATTGTGCTCAATGACACCCACAAAGAAGTGCGTAGCGCAGCGAACCGCAGTCTTCAGCGCTTCGGCGAGGTTATCAGCAACCCCGAAGTGAAGAGCCTGGTTGGCGTACTTCTGAAGGCTTTGAGTGATCCAACAAAGCACACAGATGAGGCGCTGGATTCCTTGATTAAGGTTTCTTTCGCACACTACCTCGATGCTCCCTCCCTAGCCCTTGTTGTGCGCATTCTCGAGCGTGGTCTTAGTGACCGATCCAACACTAAGCGGAAGTCGGCACAGATTATCGGCAGCTTGGCTCATCTCACAGAGCGCAAGGACCTTATCTCGCACCTGCCTATCATTGTGGCCGGTCTCAACCTGGCCATTGTTGACCCAGTTCCCACAACCCGTGCTACCGCCTCCAAAGCCCTCGGCTCACTCATCGAGAAACTCGGAGAGGACGCTCTGCCAGAGCTCATTCCTAACCTTATGGCTACTCTCAAATCCGATACTGGCGCTGGTGACAGACTTGGATCTGCTCAAGCTCTTTCGGAGGTCCTTGCAGGCCTTGGTACGACCAGACTCGAGGAGACACTGCCAACTATTCTCCAGAACGTTTCCAGTGCCAAGCCTGCTGTTCGTGAAGGCTTCATGACCCTCTTCATCTTCTTGCCTGCCTGCTTCGGTAACAGCTTCGCCAACTACCTCAGCAAGATCATTCCCCCTATTCTTGCTGGTCTGGCTGATGATATTGAGGCGATTCGCGAGACCGCTCTCCGCGCCGGCCGTCTGCTTGTCAAGAATTTCGCCCACAAGGCCATCGATCTCTTGCTTCCCGAGCTGGAGCGTGGTCTTGCGGACGACAGCTACCGCATCCGTTTGAGCTCCGTCGAACTTGTCGGCGATCTCCTCTTCAGTCTTACTGGTATCTCCGGCAAGGTTGAGGGAGATGAAGAAGAGGAGGAAGCCACTCAAGCTGGCCAATCTTTGTTGGAGGTTCTCGGAGCCGAACGCAGAGACAAGGTTCTTTCGGCTCTATACATCTGTCGCTGCGATACCTCAGGCCAGGTCAAGAGCGCGGCCTTGGGTGTCTGGAAGGCGCTTGTTGCCTCCCCGAGAACGCTCAAGGACATCGTTCCTACGCTGTCTCAGCTCATTATTCGCCGCCTCGGGTCCAGCAACATGGAGCAGAAGGTCATTGCGAGCAACGCTCTTGGGGACCTTATCAAGAAGGCTGGAGAGTCTGTTCTCAGCACCTTGCTGCCCTTGCTTCAAGATGGTCTGCAGGCTTCGCCTGATGTGGAGGTCAAACAGGGTATCTGTATTGCTCTCCGCGAGCTTATCAATGCCGCTTCCCCCGATGCGCTGGATGACTTTGAGGATATTCTCATCTCCACCGTGCGCGTGGCTCTGGTCGACAACGACGATGATGTGCGAGAAGCTGCTGCTGAGGCCTTCGATTCACTGCAGCAGATTATGGGCAAGCGAGTCGTGGACCAGGTGCTGCCTTACCTTCTCCACTTGTTGAGAAACGACGAGGAAGCTGAGCAGGCGTTGTCGGCTCTGTTGACACTTCTCACGGAGCAAACTCGTGCCAATATTATCCTTCCTAACCTCATTCCCACGTTGCTCACGCCTCCAATTACTGCTTTCAACGCCAGAGCCCTGGCATCTCTGGCCGAAGTTGCTGGCTCTGCCATGACAAGGAGACTGCCAACTATCCTCAACTCCCTTATGGACGGCATCATCGAAACTACCGACGAGGAGCTTCGAACAGAGCTCAGCACTGCCTTCGACACCGTCCTGGTGTCTGTTGACGAATACGATGGCCTGAGCGCCGCCATGAATGTGATGGTCACTCTTGTCAAGCACGACGATCACCGTCGTCGCGCTGCTGCGGCGCTCCATCTGACCAAGTTCTTCGCGGAAGCCGAGGTCGACTTCTCGAGGTACTACCAGGACTTGATCCGCGCCTTGTTGATTTCGTTCGACGACCCAGACAAGGATGTCGTCAAGTCGGCATGGACTGCCCTCACCGGTCTTATGTCCCACATGCGCAAGGAGGAGATGGAGAGCTTGGCTATTCCCACCCGCCAGATTCTGCGACAGGTGGGCGTAGCTGGCGCGGACCTTCCTGGCTTCAGTCTGCCCAAGGGCATCATGGCTATCCTGCCGATCTTCTTGCAAGGTCTTCTCAACGGTACTACCGATCAGCGTACCCAGTCCGCTCTTGCAATGTCGGACATCATTGACCGGACTCGTGCCGAGTCATTGAAGCCTTTCGTAACTCAGATCACCGGTCCGCTCATTCGTGTTGTGTCAGAACGTTCAGTCGATATCAAGTGTGAGTCATGCAAAGCCCTTATGTGGTATCTGTTTACTGATTCATTTTGCCAGGCGCTATCTTCTATACTCTTAACAAGCTGTTGGAGAAGATCCCGTTGGCTGTCAAGCCGTTCTTGCCTCAGCTCCAGCGTACATTTGCCCGTGGTCTGGCCGACACCACAAGTGAGACTCTGCGCAACCGGGCTGCCAAGGGTCTTGGTATCTTGATTACGCTGACACCCAGAGTTGATCCTCTTATTGCTGGCAAGTCTATGGAAGTTTTATATATGGAATGTAGCTCATCGCTAACTTTTATCTCCAGAACTTATTGCTGGATCGAAGACCACCGACGTTGGCGTGAAGAATGCCATGATGAAGGCCCTCCAGGAGGTGGTTGGTAAGGCTGGTGCCAACATGAGCGAGGCGTCCCGGCAAGCGATCCTTGGTCTGATTGATGATGACGCTAGTGACCAGACGGGTAAGATCATTATCAACGATTCCTGTGTTTCACGGCTTTCTGACATTATCACAGATTCTGTTTCCATCACCAACGCTCGTCTGCTCGGTGCTCTCGTGAAGGTCCTCCCTGCCGCAAGCTCGGTTCCTCTCATCAAGTATGCATATCCGTTCCCGTGGTTTGATTCTGCTGGATGCTAATATATTTCCTCATAGGAACCGTATCCTTGCTGGTTCCCTTTCTCATTCAGCGGTCCTCGGACTCAATGCTCTTTTGGCTGAATGCCCTGGGGTTTTGACAGAACACTTCTCTGCGGAGCTGCCCACTGTCATCTGCCAAGGTCTTGCAAACAGTGATGTAAGTAGAATGCTATAACATCCATTATTCCCCGACGCTAACTCAAACAAAAACAGCCTTTCGTCTCCGACAATAGTGCTCTTGCTGCAGGCAAATACCTGTTGTCCAACGATGCCGACCATGCTTTCGAGTCAAGCAAGGTCATATTCGAGGCCTTGGCATCTGCCATCCAGGTCGGCAACCCGGTCGACACCCGGCGGTTGAGCTTGGTAGTCATCCGGACTGTGAGCCGTCTTCACCCTGAGCTGGCCCGGCCTCATCTGGCTCTGCTCGCACCGCCCATCTTCGCCAGTGTCCGTGATCTGGTGATTCCCGTCAAGCTAGCCGCGGAAGCAGCATTCTTGTCCATCTTTTCTGTGGTCGAGTCTGATAGCGAGGTGTTTGACAAGTATATGGCCGGTCCGGGTGCATCTCTCCCACCAGGCCCAAAGCGCAGCATGTCTGATTACTTCAAGCGCATTGCCGTTCGTTTGGCTAACCAGGCGCGTGAGCGTCGGGAGGCTGAAGGTGGTGAAGGTGGCTTGGGACTGTCGAATGATGAGCTAGATGACGAGAAGGAATTGTGGAGTATTGGCAAGGTTGATCTTGGAGAGGCCTTTGGCGATGAGTGATGATATGTTTGCGCATCCAAGGAACATCTAGATGTTCATGGGTATACCCTTGGGTTTTATTTGTTTTAGTCGTACAAAAGTTATGCATATGTATGTTCTTGTATATGTTATATTGCGTCGTTCTATATCAATGAGCAGCCATCTATCTACTGGACCTTATATACTGCAGATCACTATTCCCTAAATGGGGAGCTCATTTTGATGTCACGTGATACTTTCTTTTTCCCCGCCATCTACAGCGAATGCTATGGCAAACTACAGAAGAAAAAAAAGGATAAGAAATCTCAAACTGTGACCCTCTTATTCTCGCAACATCTCCATTCCAACTTTTCCCAGTGTAAGTACTCTTAGCTTCCCCGGACTGCGAGATCTTCAAATTTGATAATCCCGATTCGGACTAGCGCTAGGGCATTGACCCTGGAGCACTCCGCCTGTTGTGGAAGGGACACTCGCTTAGCCCTCGGCTGACCTAATCTGGCCCGCAGTGCCCTCTCAAACTCTCACCGTCGGGTTTTCTCAGTGCCACGAACATCATCCGCCAACGACCGTCGATACGCCGACATCAAGATGTGAGTCTATCTCCAAGCTGTTATTGAAGTTCTCGAATGCACTCCCGTGTGCTGTGGAAATTCATGCCAAACACCCAACTCGTGAACCCGATCTTTTCGTTATAGTGGAGGAACAACTTCGTGATGTGTGTGCTATGATGCTGACCGGGTCTTTCACCACAGGGTCAACCTTACCACCCAGAAGCGCCTCGCCGCCTCCGTGGTCGGCTGCGGCAAGCGCAAGATTTGGCTCGACCCCAATGAGATGAACGAGATCTCCAACGCCAACTCTCGCCAGACCATCCGCAAGCTCGTCAGCGATGGCCTCATCATCCGCAAGCCCGTCACCATGCACTCCCGTGCCAGCGCCCGTGAGCTCAACGAGGCCCGCCGAAACGGCCGTCACCGCGGTCTGGGTAAGCGCAAGGGTACCAAGGATGCCCGTATGCCCAGGTATGCACACCTTCAACTATCTTTTGTCTCCCTTCGGCCTGTCTCGGACTCGCCCGACGGA
The DNA here is from genome assembly GCA_928213465.1 of Penicillium sclerotigenum. Classification (NCBI taxonomy): domain Eukaryota; kingdom Fungi; phylum Ascomycota; class Eurotiomycetes; order Eurotiales; family Aspergillaceae; genus Penicillium; species Penicillium sclerotigenum. Next base: position 15,054 of record CAKMRK010001004.1, on the reverse strand, counting down.
GCTCGAACCGGCACATAGTTACTGATATCGTTTCCCCCCTGTTTAGCCAGGTTCTCTGGATGCGCCGCATGCGTGTTCTCCGTCGTCTGCTCGTCCGCTACCGCGCCGCCGGCAAGATCGACAAGCACCTTTACCACGAGCTTTACCACTTGAGCAAGGGTAACACCTTCAAGCACAAGCGTGCCCTTGTTGAGCACGTAAGTTACAACCCGGATCAACCCCACGGATGACGATCGAATATGGAAACATGAATCCCTGTGAACCCCATGAAACACACAAGACAGAACACACCCAGGCTGACTCGTTTATTTTTTTTCACCGCTACAGATCCAGAAGGCTAAGGCTGAGCGTGCACGCGATCGTGTCCTCAAGGAGGAGATGGATGCTAAGCGTGCCAAGAACAAGGCTCTTCGTGAGCGTCGGTTGGAGCGCAAGGAGGCTAAGCGCGAAGCTCTGATCAGCGAGGAGTAAATCTTCTACAAAAATTCAATTACCCTTCCGTTGTTTAACGCTTTCCTTGCAATTCGGCGGTTTGGAGGTTGGTAACGGTTAACTTCTGGGTTGGATTTGGGATTATAGGCTGTTCCCGATATCGAACTCAGGTCGGCCTTCGGCGTCGTCCTATTAGTCTAGATTCTTTGGTTATATTCTCTCTGCCAAACACATCTCGACAGTCATGTTAAGCCATTTGCTCCGTCCAGACTCGCCAATCCTTGTAGCCTGTTTAGGAAATGGGATTGCAGCAGTGCCATGAATCCATTGATATGAACAAAGAAGCCATTTGCTACTATGCCTGTTTAGGAATACTTAGGAATAAGCTCCAGAGCTTATATTGTTTACCCCCAAGCGTTCTCTTCAACTCTTTCGTCTTCTAAGCTACTTTTATCTCTTGTCTCTTTCTTGCTTTCTACTCAAACATCCAAGCCTTTGGAATTTGACCTGCGATTGCTGTTTCGAGCTTGGTGCTTTGATATCGTTTCACAGTCGATATTTACTTCACATTTAACCTCTCCTTCACGTTTAATCTCTTCTTCACATCCGTGTTCTCTTTACTGGTTACATCAAGATGCGACTCAGCAAGGGCATTAAGAAGAAGACCACAAAGAGAAAGCTTGCCAATGCTATTCTTGACATCCAAACTCACAAGCTTTCCTTCGCCCAGTTGAAAGCTTCTATCGTAAACATCACCACTATGATACAAGGGGACGAGTATGAATTACCCACATTAGCAATTTCCTCATAGCGTTGTTCATGGTGGAAGCAAAGTCAGGTGGAACAGCAACAAGCGGAGTGTCCCAAGCGCTGGGATACATGGGTAAGTACCTCAACTAACCTTGCTTTAAATTCTGGAATATAATCTAACTTGACCAAAGGATGCACAGGAGACGTAAAGACCTCGCCAAGATGGATTCGACTATATACGGTGTTGTATCTGATGGGTGATTCGGAGGTAAGTATATTCTATCATGGAGTCCTATACGTGGAATCCTATACGATTTAATATTTAAATAGTGGTCTGAACACATTGTTTCTGCTTCAACAATTACCACGAGGTAATAGGTTAATTCCGCTACTCATGGTAGCCACCAGATATACGTATTCTTCTAACTGGTCGTCCGGAGTGTAACTGCATGGATGTCTTCTTCGTGCTTCATCTAGACTGTATCTCCATGATTCCTATCCTGTCCCCTTGAAAACTGCAGCCTGGATCGAGGATCTGCGATGTAATTTATGGGTCTTGTGGCTACGCCACTGCTATTCTGGGGATTTTGGGATCTGACATGGCCTACCCACTCACGTCTAGACTTTAACAGCCCACTAAATCCACAATATTGACATCGATATGAGATCGAAATAGAAGAACTTGATTTTTCTTAGCCTGTTTTGAAATATTGGGAGACCTAGCAGATAATTAAATCAAGGATCTAACTACATTTGTGTCGGAATATTAGAATATCATTACCGCTGAATATATATTTGCATCTGCATTACACAACCCCATATTCTTCCAAGTATAAAAAAATCCATGATTATCAGTCAAACACTAGCGCAAAGAACAAAAAGTACTGGATAATTTAATAACCTTAGAGTAGCCTTCAATTTTAACTACATTTGAAACATTTAAATGACTCCAATAGACAACAATTCGGCCTTGGAGCGTGATGCCATCCGAAACCTGCGAATATGGAACCCCATCCATTTCTCACCGACCCCTTGAGACACTGCCTAGAACTTCAAAATATAGTGGAAATACGTCAATATTCTCGAAAATAGAGATGAAAAGATTAAATTTGAGTGCTGGCGCCTCCCTTTTAAATCGTACATAACAATATAACCCCAAGGAACAACACAAACCCTTAACACCGAACTCGAGATATCATATAAATGCACCCAGCAAGTAAATACAAAAATAGATAACACGCACACATAGCATTCGTAACATCTTGTCGTCGTAAAGGTAAAGTAAAAAAAAGAATAAACCTAGTGTATCAATGCAAATGTATGATATATACAAGGAGTAGAAAAAAAAAAAGCGAAGCCCCACCCTCTAAAACTTGACACCCCAGGTACTCGGGACCGGAGGAACAGAAGACCGATGGTAAACATTTGGCGGAGGCTCAAGATCAAGATCAAAGGGGTCACTGCGCATGCTATCACGCATCACAGACGTATCCAAGTACCCATTCGGTACAGCGAGGGACTCCGTAGCCACGCGCTCGCAGTCCCAGTACCCCTGCACACCTCGCCCAGCACCCCGGGAAGAAGTGGAGTAGATCGAGATCGAGCGAGAGGGGGCTGAGATCTCGATGACTGCGGACGGTGGGTCCACGAAGGGGCCCTGCGCTGTCTCGCCCCGTAGGTACATGCTATCCAGAGATAAGTCTGGATTGGAGGGCTGCTGTTGCAGCGGGATGAATGGGAGTTTGGGTGATCTCGGGCCGATGTTGGCCGGGATCGAAGGATAGGAGTGGTAACGGTGTTGGTGGTGGTGGCTGGTTGATGAGCTCGCTGAGTCACCTCGTAGTAGTTCCTGTCTGATTCCTAGCCGCTCGGTTGCCTTTTTTCGTCGTCGACGACGTATATAGAGTGTGCAGGCTAACAGGGCGAAGATCGCGATTGCTAATCCTCCGATGACGCTCCCAACTATCGTTCCGATTTTGGAGGATGTGGGGCTCGAATTGTCGGCTTGGGCTGTTTCTGAAGAGCTTGCGCTAGTGATGGTTCCAATGGATGGTGGGGTTGTAGGTGCATTCGATTGTGTGGTGCTTGAGCTAGTCGAGGTAGTTATGGAGCTCATGGAGCTTACGGAAATAGTGGCTATCTCCGGTACAACGGGCTGTGATGATGACGGAGATATTCTCGAGCTAGTTAATGGAATCGGGGGTATCCACACACTGCTAGGACGGTCAGATGATTCCGAAGTTGCCGAAATAGTAAAGTCCCCCATTGAGCTGGTTAGAATCGAGGTTGTTGGGACAAGAGTCGAAGTTGAGAACTCCGAGATAATTGTTACTGTAGAGCTGGAAGTCGAGGTTTTGGTGTCCTGCTTAGTTGTCGACAGCTTAGTCGTTGTCAGAGTCACGGTCACCGCGGTTGGGTTCGGTGTTGATGAAAAGTCAAGCACAGTAGTTGCGGTGCTGGATTCAGGTCCGGGGCCAGATATCGTGTAGACCCACGTAGGATAAACAGTCTCCGTTTTGATTGATGTGAGTGTGACCAGATTGAGCGGTGCAGAGGGAGTATTAAAGGCGGAAAAAGCACTCGACATCTCGCCGCGAGCCCGCGGAGGGCACCTGTCGCTAAAAGACAGATCTGTTGATATTTGGCCAGTCCGCATTCGAAGAATGCAACATGGAGGCGACGTGAAAGGATGGATCCCTTTGTATGAGTGTCGAACAAAGCACAAAGTGACAAAGCAACTGACAAAGCTGTAGGCTTATCTAGTTGCTTCTGATGGTTCCTCCAAGACCCGTCTGTTTCTCGCTTTGTTCCTTGAAGCCTCGAGACAATCACGAACATAATCCCGTGGTCAGGAGGGGATTCCATACAGTTCACGATTCAACTTTGTAGGGGTCCAAAAAGTGTATCATGTCAGATACAAAGAGGTTGGAGGGTTATATACAGGGAGTGAAAAAAAATTTTTTTTAATTGTATTTCCAACAGAATTTGGCAGGGGGTTTTGTCTTTCATTTGTCTGGAACCCGGCGCTTCATCTGATGGCTGAGTGGAAGCAACTCCTGTGACAGATGAACGGCGCTTAGCCTTCGGCCCAATAAGACCCTCTGGCGGTCCACGGGTGGATGATCATCTCCAAAGAAGATGGGAATTCTCACAATGTGACATTGGGTAAGTTTTCTGCACGTCCACAATCTCGTCATTATTGTTCCTTAAGTAGGATTTGAGCGGGGAAGTCATGTCTCACAGACGAAACAGGGCAGTTTCGAGTTTGGCGAGATATTGAAAATTGGACTAATCCAACCTAAGGGGATGACTTCTTAAAGTTTCAAGTTTTGCCTATTTCAGCTGTTGGTGTTTTGAAGGTGCAGAGGTCTTACAGTTGGAGAGAGTACGGAGTATTGGATCGAGGAATAGCAATGCCTCTTTTAGTGGAGTCATGTGACCATGTTTGGGTGGATATATAAGGGAAGTCCACTTTCATATAACATCGAGGGATGATATAGAAAGATATAGAAAGAAAGAAAGAAAGAAAAAAAAAGAGAAGAGATTACGGTGCTAAAACAAAGTACAAAAAATATGAAACATAGAGTAAAGAGTGTGATAGTACTTCTACACCCCCATTTAACCATCTCTTGACCTTGACAAATATCCTGACAAATGCACGAATATTGTAGGTCATATGTTATAGGTCAGAGGTCATAGGACATAGGACATAGGTCATCTGTAGATGGTGGAATATAGAGAGAGAGAGAGAGAGATATATATATATATCTGTATATATCAGATTGTTTATGTTGTACCTAGACCGACCCTTGAAGGACAATCGTTCCCGAGTTCCCCACTTGCAAAAGTCCACTTTCATCTTCTTCCATCTCTCTTTTCATCAGTTCTTTTGATTTCAACTTCTGTTTATTTATTTACTTTCTATCTCTACCTCGGTGTTTCTACCTTTTCTGCCTTTTTAGCCCTTTTTGCATTTCTACTCTTTCCACTCTTTCCGCCTTCCCGTCCCCCCCCGTCTTGTTCCCATGTGACTTTGGGGGACTAAGAACTTCGCGATTATCGTGCATTTGCATTTGCATTTGCATTAGATCTGTCATTAGAAATGTTTGGCTGGGGTTCTGGGCTGGGTAAGCAATCTTCCTTTTGCTACCCCTCGATGTTTCCCCCTTTCCCCGCCATACCCCCTCCCCTGTGGCAAGTTGAAATGTCAACAAGTTCACCCAGGAAGTCTTGGATTGGAGCGCCTGACTGTGCCTTAAAGTTCTATGCAATCTTAGTTCTTTTATCCAGACCTGAACGATGGACAAACCGCATCGGCAGTCTCACCAAGCTAACACAACTTCACGGTAGCCTTGCCCTCTGCCACTTCAGAGCCGGAGAAGGAACGCAGACCCCCCTCTGACCCGACACCTCTCGATTTCCCCGTCTATAACCTATCCAATGTCCTCGAAAATGAGGCGGAGTCAAGACTCAAGGAGATGTCCGACCTTCTGGCCGACATCAAACGCCCACAGGACATCTGCATGGAGCGCTTTAAGCCGTTGAACCTGCAATTAGAGACAGGCGTCGAAGTCGCCCACATGATCCCCGAAGACCACTCGCACCCCCTCGCCCCCTTGCCATGGGAAGATACCACCGAACCGACGGAAGACAACCCCCGACCGTTGATGGACAATGGCCTCCCGTATCCCTCGAAGGACCGATACGAAGTCCTGGAGAAAGAGCTGGCGTTGGATAATGACGATTGTTTCCGCGAAGTGGCTCGTTTGCCGCCTCGTGAGGGTCGCAGCCGGGTTCGTATAACGCAGTCGAGGAAGTTCTGGACGGGATTGGAGCGCATGTCTCAATATTGGGATACTAGCCTAGACAATTACTTCGAGCGTCCGGCAACCCCCGATTTGACACCCTTATCCGAGAGGGAGCCGGCCAAGGATGGCACAGTGCAGATGGATACTGAGGAGTCTCAGGTCAGGTCCTCTCTGGCAGACAGTGAAATGGACCTGGATGGAGCACGGACCACCGCACCTTCAAGCAACGGCATTGTTGGCGAGGAGCAGCGCCCCTCTGTCCCTGTATACACAGGTCGTCGAATTGGTAACGGGGCCGAGATGCCCGATGAAATGCGCGACGAGACAATCCGAGCCTTTGTGGAGATGGCCGCATGGCCATTCGGATGTCAGGTCACGGTTCCCACGCTCCAACCACGGTTGACCACCAAGAACCTCCTGTTCCCCGTCCGGCAAACATTCCAGTCCTCACGGTCCCCGCGAGACCGCCAGATTGCGCGGAGCGGCATGCTTGAAGGCCCCGTTCTCATCTCACAGTGTCGACCTGAGACGTCTTTCCGCACTCCGGACAAGACTCCCGGGACTGGGATTGGCGATGTAAGTGATTTATTCCGCGAAGTGGGCGGCATGCTTCTGGCGGCGCAAGAGCGTGCCCGCGAAGGCGCGGTGGAGAAGCGACCCGGCGAGGGCAAATGGTGGACTATGCAGCCTCGCTTCGGAGGCGCCCCCAACGACGGGATCCTGGATGATCTCGTTAACCACGGACACGGGATGTTCCTGCCGGACTCAATGATGGAAGAAAGCACGCCATCTGCCCAGGAGGCAGAGAGCGCTTCCAAGCGTCACAAGTTCGAGCATCCATTTGTCACTTCTCTCTCCCGGAGACCGAGTGCTATGCGCAGACTTACTACTAGTGAAAAGTGGAAGATTCTGCAGCCTGGGCCTAGTCTTTGGGATAAGCGCATGAGCTATTTGCAGATAGGCAAGGTCCAGGAGAGTCCCTTTGACGATGTATGCATCCCCTGCCTCGTCCATTGACGCTGAGTGTGTATGTTACGGCTAGACAGAGCTAATCATCCAATTTTTATTGCAGATTTACATGATCTCATCTATCAACCATCACGTCTCAATTCTCCACCTCCGCGTCCACAGGCGGTATTTGGACATCCTCACTAACGGCGAGAGCAACTTCCCAACAACGGAAGGCGAGCCGTGGCATGTGCTGAAGCTACAGAGGACTCGATGGTTCGACCTGTTCAACACCAACGACCGCATAGAGGCGCTGAAAGGTGTGTGGCAACTGTTCCACCACCAGCTGAGAAAGACACGCCACGAAGGCGATGTTCCAGTCCCGATAGAATTACCTTTAGAGTGCCCATCATAGAGTATGTATGACGTTGTCCGTGGGGGACATGCTTTTGACTCTCTGGCCCCAGTGGTCTTTCTCAAGCGCTACATCTTGTACATACGGCGCAGCAATGTTCGGTTTTTTTTTTTGCTGTCAGCCTTCACCCCGTTCTTTTACCCATACCCCATCTTCAATGACAGCAGGTTAAATTGACTATTTACGATCTTGAATATATTGGCATCTGGCTGGCTATTTATACCGGATACTAGGTGCTCATTTCTTTTCGGCTGGAAGGTAGCTTGATGGTAGCTAGATGGGTGATTGGGGGCGTTGTGTTGTGCTTGGATATGCGACGCAGCTGGCTCTATGACAGAATTTTTGATATCTTTCTTTTACTTGTGGACAATTTGTTTGATATTGAGACCTTGACTTGGATAACTTGGAACTCTCAATGGTACTTTTGTCAAAGCGAGGCCACCCTTATCCTCATTTTATACGAAACCAACCCTCACACACTCATCTCCAATGAAACAACCAAACCAACGCGCCGGACATATTCGGTGCCAAACCCCATGACTTCACACAATTCTGATCATCGAATCTCGCCACCAAAGAACAAAATAAGACAAACCCCGTGAAAAAACCGACCAAAATGTGATTTATCAACATGATAGTCCCTCTAAATCCTGCTCCAGTCTGTGTATGGCGTAGATCGTGGGAGAGTGGAGCAGGACTAAGTTGGCCGAGGGGCACTGAGACCCTTTTTGGTGTCATTTACCGAGTTTTTTTTTTTTTCTAGATTCGTATACATCTGTATCCATCTATTGTTAAGAAAGATGAAGGGGGTATGTCGGAGACTTTTTCACTTGGCTGCTCTGAGCGGATACATAATAGGCTACACACGGATACGTATATTGGCAATACGTATGGAGTACTAATTTCTAAACTATGTACTCCGTACTATATAGTACTAGTTATACAGAGGTACTTGGAATGTAGACACATGTTTCCTTTAGCTGTAGAGTCCGGGCTCGATAGATCCGACTTTCCCCTCCCGTAACTTTCCAGATAACGGGGGTTCGCTTGTTGCGACGGAGTCGGGATAAAGCTGTGTATACGGAGTACAATATATGTACTCCGTCTATGTACTCTGTACTGCGTGCATGGCTGTGAGCTGGCTATTGGTATCTGGCTGCGGCGACGGTTGTGTGTGTGGCAATGGATGTTGATTTGGGATTTATTTTCTAGGTACCTTGTAGGGGGTTGACAGGTATTGGTGTGGTGAAATAGGAGCTGGTTGGGTACCTTGAGGAAAGGAATAACAGAAGAAGCAAGAATAAGAGGGATTTATCGGTTGAATGGGGTTGGGCTTGATGCTGGTTCCCGTTTATATAGTGTTCTTTTTTAGTACAACATAGGCTTCTATACAACATACAACATAGATGGGATGGAGTGATGATTTGAATATCGGATAGCATCGGATAGTAGAGTATTCCACTCCACCAATGCAAACCATATGAATCCGAGAAAATCCAAGCCACAAGGCTAAAGTACTCCATACCTTCTTCGTATTTTGTTTCTTTTTCTTTTTTTTTCTTTTTTGACTATAATTCCGATCCAATAAAACCAAGACCTTTTAGCCTTGCCCAATCAACCTCTGAGAACGCCCCAATCCCAGGCTTCGACAACCGCCAGCTGCAATTCAGATCACATCACACAGAAAAAAAATCATCGCGCTTGATGCGCTTTGTTAAAACAAAACCTATATTTAGCGTATGACCCGCTGAGTAGATCAGACCCAGCAACATCAGAGACGAATAAAACCCAGAGACCCCGACACGGAGGACTACCCGATAGGGACTAGGGGAGTAGCAAAAGCATGTGTACGGAGTACCCGCTCTACTAGAAAGGCCATGTGGAGGCTGTGAAGAGTGGAAATTCAAGAGGTTCGGGGTCCTCGGGGACCAGAATGAACGGACGGGGCTAGGGGTGTGTATCAGTGTATGATGTACTTTTAAATAGGAGCTATTCCTTGGCTGGGATATTTTAAAAAAAAAAAAAAACAAAGACTTGTAAATACGAAGTATGGAGTACCTGTCAAGAGAGCTTTGAACTCCGTTCTATTTGAAGCACATCCAACCTAGATCAGAATAAACTAGTAACTCAAAATCAAGTTGTTTGATCTCATTGAAAAGTATGTTGAAAAGTATGCAAGTCGCTTCTTCGAGATGTATGTGGGGATGTATATGTGCAAGTAGGTACCCCCTGGAGGCTGACAAGCTCAACTTCAACCCCAGACTACTGCCTAATTAAAGTATTAAAGTAAGGCCTACGTAAATACAAATACTCTATATTCCGTACAACATATAGGAGAAGTGGAATTGGTGCATGCAAGACCATGACTTATGTGTGTGAATGGTGTGAATGGTGTGAATGGTGTGAATGGTGTGCATAAAGTGGGTGTGATTCCAAAACGTCGGATTCAACTACAGCGGGTATACTAGTCATGTTTGAAATCTTCGTCCTTCACGGCAAGGTACACAGCGGCGCTAACAAGCTGTCAGCGGCCTGACGGGTACTTTGATTTGGTATGGTACGAAATACGGAGTATATATGAGTATATAAAATACAGAGTATAGGGTGGGAGGATGCTAATAGCCAGTAACTTCTGACACTACCCGGCTGATTCGAAATCCGACTGTGCTCTCCTCCCCTGCTGAAAGGGAATTCAGAGCAGCTCACGGGATCAGGGGATTTCTGGTTGCAATCTTGACTTCTTTCAGATAGTGGGGTTGAGTCTCTGCAGGAGCACTGATCGGGATCAGGGCGCTGGCCTTGTTCTTCACTGGCTTTTTTGGGGGGGGGGAGTAGAAGGGTTTATTTCCCTTGCATCTGGTGAACGGACCAGTAGTTCATGTCAGCTCAGTCTGGTTCTTAAGCCTCAGGTGTTTGTGCTATATTGCTACTCAAGGGATGATGCAGCGTAAGGAGGTTTGTTTTTCTTATGCAACTGGCCTGATCAAGCCCTGTTCTTGATGACCTTGCGGAGGGCGACAGTTTTGCGCGAGCTGGCAGGGTTGGTGTGATAGGCAAGTGAATTGCAACAGGATATGACCAGTAGGGAGGGGGAGAGGGGGTCAGAGAGTCCTCTAGATTTGAAGACTCAACGATAGGATAGGTCAGGTAGATCATACCTTGACCACATGGACCCGAACCCACGTGGGAGCACATCCAGCCAGGCCTCAGTGACTAGGAAGGCAAGTCAGAAATCTTGATGTATCAGTTTCACGGATTACCGTGGCAACAAGGCACGTAGAGTCAAGACAAGATCTCAGCGAACGGTGAAGGTCTGTGTTGTACAATGTGTACACATCACATTTCCCTTTTCGTGGAGGGATAAAACATATAGAACCAAACCGTGTCATGCATGCGGGGATGGATGAAGAATGAATACCACTGGATTCCAAATTGGCAGATCTCAAATCAACCTTTTTAAGATAAGGCCTGGAGGATTTATGAATCTGCGTTTGCTGTGAAGAGCGGGAGAGCCCCAATCGTGAAGAATCATGTTGTGTCCCGCGAGATGCAGAGTTCGTTCTGGACTCTTGATAATGCCAGCTAAAAGACCAACGTAGCGCGTCTAGGCTGCCCGCATAACTAATCACCCAATGCATACAGAATCAAATATCTAGCTACCATGGCAGAATGGAGGTCATCACATTTCAGCTGAGGCTGGCGGCGGCACAACCGATCTGGGGCAAAGTGAACGAATCACGCGTTTACATCACCGATGAGGCCCAGTGATTTGAGATTCCAAGGATATTGAGATATTTATTGTCATTAAATTCACTTACTAGTATTGTGGTTGTTTTCGATGTTTCAGCATTACGTGCTTCTGTATGTATACCTGAAATTGGAGGATTCCAGAAATGCAAAACAAAATACACTTCGTATAGTAAAGAACCCACGCTCGGTATTATTAGTGTGATCTGTTTCTGGGTATAACAGGTATAACAGGTATAACAGGTATAACACAGAAAGAGTGACAGACTAGGATTGCGGTTGCAATTTAGTTCTGGACTTTTTGTCTTTAGCCAGGTCAGCACTCCCCTTCCTAGGCTATACTCACCTGTGCATTTCTTACCCAGCCCTATGACGATAAAGTCGAAGACAACCATGTCAATATGATATAATGTCAATGTTATTGTAACACAAATATACCTATGTATCTTGTCCCATCCCTATCTAGATACTAGAGGTGTAAACTGCTGCCTACATATGCCAATTGCACATCAGAGTCTTAGTCCAATGTGAGGAATTGGACCTATTCCGCGACAATGCAACCTTCCGTGTTGCCTCCCCTCAATAGATGTGGGGAACTTTTTTTGTTAAGGGAGAAGATCGCTTGCATCTTCCCCATATGGAGCCATTCCAATAGTGTTGTGAAGGTCATCCTCCAGTGCTGATTGGATGTGAGCCACGTCTGCTCCATACTTTTTCAGATTCTAGGGATTTCTCGGACCCGAAGATTTGCAATACATTTAAAGGTAATATATGACCCTGACGCTAGGTACAGCATACTGCTTAATACGCAATGTATAGGCAGATAGTAGTGGAATAGAGTCTCAAGCCTGGCGTTGCGGCGCGAGCTCAAGAGATTGAGGCTCTAAGATTATAGTAGTAGTAATGGATTAATATTGGAAACTATACCATGACATAGGTGTGCCATTGCCTTATTGTTGAGAGGCTGGAATTTGGGCTTTTTGATGAATAATGTCATGTTGTGTGATTGCCCCTTGCGTTCCCCATTGGATATCTAATGACTCTGAAAAACTTTATACTAGCTATCTACATACTGCAATATGCATGGCGTGCAGTTACCATGCATGATGTAGGCCCGTGTTATTTTGGAGCCTACAACATAGGTTTACTTTTAAGATGGTATTATGTAGTTAGGATAGTTTTGGACCTCTAAGCCCAGTTTCGGGAAAGGAATTCAGGCTCGAGTGGCAATAGGATAGCTGCCTGGGTACTTTGTTCGGCATTCCTCTTTCTCTACAATAATAGAAAGGGAAAAAGGCCCACAGAGTGTCATGTTCATTCCCATTATACCCACCAAAATCAAGGCTTTGACTGTGACGCGTAGCCACAGATAACGGAGTACAGAAGATCTAAACCAATGCGCCGGCCCGAATCCAGGGAACAGGATGGTGGAAGGAAAGTTGGAAATGGCAGATCAACAGTGCAGATTAAAACTGGAACGCAAATTGGATACTTCGTATGTTTGTCGACGTTGAATGCTGAGTGGAAGGCCCGTGATTAAAATCCACGTAACCCTGAGAACCCCTTAATGGTGGTGAGATTCAGGCTGTCAACTAGTGGGATGTCTTGGAATTCGCAGCGGACCAATAAGGTATGCTACTTGCGCCATTGGGAGAATGGACTTTTCTACTAAGGTTAGGTTCGGAATTGTTTTTCATTTCGACTTTTTAGCTCAGATCTCGTTCATGCACGTCAAATCCTGTAGGCTCTAAGTTGAATCTCCTTGATATGGGATAACTACTTCTCGATATTACGAAGGATTTGAATTAGCACAAAGAAAATCATCGCCTAGCAAAGCCTTGGATCCACGCGTATCGAGCACTATTGTACTGTAAGTAGCCCTGAAAGGTGTATCCATCCATACTTCCATACACCACCCACTACACCGGTATATATACACCGCAAAATCGTACTCCGCCACGATCCTTCAATCCTTCGGCTTCACTATTAGAAATTGAAGCGGGTGACTACACGGATAAGACACAAATTAAACGGCCAAAAGAAGCAAAAGAAGCAAAAAGGCGAGATAAATCCCCCCCCAGGAATGCTGGGGAAATTCTGTATATTCTTGTGGCACTTTTGAATCTGCACGTTTGACTCGCTCAGAAGACCTCCGACTGGGGAACACCGTTGAAGTCTTCTGTGACACAAAAGGCCTTGAGCTGCATCCTGATCAAGCCAGGGGTAAACTGTGCTACTGCCTAAGTTGGGGAAGAAAATGAGTTGCAGAATGAATATGATTCGGGAATCGTTTGATACTCTCTCCATGATGCTACGGGGCAATGTCTTGGTTAAATGTGGTACTATGTTAATCCTGGGCAATCCACTTTCTACAACAATAGTTTCTGGAAACCCCCTGGAGCCTGTGAATGATTCCCGTCGTCAACCATGGACGGAGGGACGGGTAACCCCGGGCCCGGCTTACTACGTCACGTATTTCTGGTATTTACAATCCCATTTCGCGTGTAGTACACTTTACATGTTCTATATTGTATATTGTATATTGTATACTATATATTATTGTAGATGATATACATTCTAAATTCACCGGTTGAAGTGTCTTCAAAAGTGGATGCCCCTCAAAGCATATCTGGATTAAACGACAGTTCAGTACACGGGGAGCAAGGTGCCCAAAGCCCTGGGTTGCTGATCAGCCGACATCCATCTCGCTGGGAGCCGAGCTGGGAGCCACGGGATGGATAAAGTATCCCTTCAAATAACAAGTGCGCTGCGGGGCGGGGAAGGGGGGCTGGAAGCTTTCTTGAAACATCGCCGATCTGAAGCTGGATATCCGCTGATTTGAGCATCGAATCTGATCAGAGTTTGTGTTCAGTTGGTGTTTAAGAAAAGCAAGCGCCCCTTGCGAGTTGTGTGTGTGTGTGTGTGTGTGTGTGTGTGTGTGTGTGTGTGTTCGAGTCTATGACCAAATTGACGGCCAGTGCGGCGGTTGTTATTGGGTGCTTGGGGCGTTGAACGGTATTTCCCTGGTTCCCTTATACACCTCCATTGCTGTCTCAGGTACTCCATACACTTTCTATCTAGGTATGTTATGTTCCCTTAGGAGATCGTCATAGATTGGTTGTGGATTGATCTAGATATCTTGCTACCTCCTAAGAGTATCCGAGTGCTGGTACTGGGCGGCGATCCCTGTCCGACACACCGATCATATAAGTATAATGTGAAATAGAACAAAAATAAATAGAATTAACCTCAAACACACTGTTATTACTCGACACCCTTGAACTTTGACCTAAAGCCCCATAGCTAAGCGCAGTCCAAATCAGTGTATCATAACTACCTGGGATGAATCAACTTGCATGGCGCATTTCCCGGCGAAGTGGTTGACCTTCGGGCGGCAACTTCGATCCCCGTTCCACGCGGAGGATCCTGGCTTCGATCATAGCACTTATATAGTATTCTATATAGTCTCTAATATCTATGGAGTATCTCTATGGCCCTACTCCCAATCTGTATAGAGACATTCAGACATTCCATGTTATATCCATATCCTAAAATGATGATATTAGTTTCTTTTCTGCAGAGCATCTCATATTTCCCCCAGCCGCTAGACCCACCGTCTGTTAAATTCAGCAAAAAGAAACAAAAAAAAGCAGACCTGTCAACTGTAGGTATTGGAGGTTTGTGTTTCTTTCTCAGGGGGGTATGTTATTATATGTTATCATTATATATGTGATAAATGGGGTAGAGAAAGCCATTAAAGCCATTTTAAAAAATGTATTTTTTTTTTTTTTTTTTTTTTTTTTTTAAATTTTTTTTTTTTAAAATGTTTTTTTTTATTACCCCGATTTTATTTTATCACTTGTTTTTACTTTCGGGATGGCAAAACCATCTCTGCCATCTCTACCTGGTGTCTTATCTCTCTCAATTTTTTTATTTTCGTTTATTTTTTTGTTT
>CAKMRK010001000.1:0-20251 GCA_928213465.1 Penicillium sclerotigenum | reverse complement strand
GGGTTGGTTTTGTTTCCAACAAGCGACTTGGAGAGTTTAAGTTGTTGTTTGACAGGGTGGTGGAGAACAGTGGACCCCGGGGGGTAATATCCCAAACCTGGGGTGTAGGAGTGACTGGGCCTGTTTCCAAAGGTGAAAATAGGGGTTTTCCCCCCCCCCCCCCCCCCTCGCCGGGATTTTATACATTCATCAACTAAGTATTGTCGACAGTGAGATGCAAAGCGAACTCCCTCTCTGGAGCAGTGGTCTTGAAAGCCTGGGGTATTCAGATCCATTCCCCAAATTCTCTCGCAGGTCTCCTTCCTCATATGACCAAATGGAGGAAGACAAAGATTTCGCAGTCAAGCCAGGCTTTGAACTGGATGGCACCGAAGAAGAAAAAGGCTGGAAATTCTACATCGGGTCTATCTGTAACCGCCGGACCACTAATGACATAGTTTCTGACATGTGGCGTCAAGGGGAGAAGGGTTGGACCAAAGATATCCCCGATCTCTTAAGAAAAACAATGGATGCGGAGCGTGTTGTAACATCATGGTACGAGCCACAAGCCCTAGTCCCCGAGAAACTCCCCGACTCGCCTTGCTAACTCTTGCACAAAGGTACCAAATCTCGGTAGCCGAGATCCAATCCGCAAAAGACAACCCAGACCTGAGGTTCTTCTTCCGCGGACGGTACCACATGGCACTGGAGAGGATCTACCGACCAGCGTTCTACCTCGCGATGCACTTCCAAACGATGCCAGCTTTCATCAGGAAGAACAACCAAATGTGGGCCGAGGTGTTCCACCTAGCCCAAAAGGCCATTGACAATTGCGTCACACTGATACCAGGCTACTGGTATCAGTTCCGACACGAGTGGATCTGGAACGTGGTTCGTGCCAGCTTCGCCTGTGCTGTACATATCCTCGGTGCTGTCTTATACCAGCTCCAGTCGTCTCGGGATCCTGGTACGTGGCAAGTGCGGTTACCAGTGAATTGGACTGCTTTGGTGAGGCTATCGATTCGCACACTAAAGCATTGGTCCTCGGAGTCTACTGATCTAGAGGTTATGGCATCGACTCTTGAGAGAATGTATCAGGGTACTTGTCGGTTGGCTAATGTGCGCCCTGATCTTAATCTGATCTAATTGTTAATATGGAGGAGATATTGAGGGAAAGGATATATATATACGGGGGTTTGTGAATTCATGCGTCCACATAATTTATGAGATACTATGCATTGATGATTTTCAAATATTTAATTTGCTTTGTTTCTACTTCTGTCAATTGATATCTATTAAATATCTATCTATTAAACATCTATAACATAGTAAAGTAAAAATATTCAATCCAACTATCCCACATGCAAATAAAACCAGTTAAGTATACAACTGGTTATACTCCGACATCCGCCCCACAACTTTTTCCTCCAATTCATTTCACTTCATCTCTTTTCACCTTACCTTTTCAACCCTTCAAACTCTCTCAAAATGGAAGAATACAAACCCCCACCTCTTCCTTCCCCCTTCAATAATACCACACCACCACCAACCCTCCTCACCCAAGGCGCAGAAGCCCATCTTTACAAAACCACCTCCCTCAACCCCTCCATCCCCGCCGCGCTCAAGATCCGCCCATCAAAACCCTACCGCCACCCAATTCTCGACCGCCGACTTACCCGCCAACGGATAACCTCAGAAGCACGATGCCTCGCGAAACTCGTACGGGAAGGTGTGAGCGTTCCAGCCCTCCTAGCCCTGGACTGGGAGGGACACGGCGGCACAGAAGGCGGGTGGGGCGGCGCCTGGCTAATGATGGAGTGGATTGATGGGCCTGTGGTGCGGGTAGTTCTCGAGCAGTGGGAAGCCTGGATGAAGCAGAACCAGGGCTCGCTGGATTCATCACAGATCGAAAACCAAGAGGCACGTGTGCGAGGCTTACTGAGGAAAATGGGCTCTGCTATTGGTGTCCTGCACAAGGCTGGTGTTGTGCACGGAGACTTGACTACAAGTAACCTCATGCTGCGTTCGTCTGTAGATGCAAGTGGTACTGGTGAGCGCGATGGCTCGCCCTCTACGGAGGGGGATATCGTGCTGATTGATTTCGGTCTTGCGTCGCAGAGTAATCAGGATGAGGACCGAGCGGTGGATTTATATGTGTTGGAGCGGGCGATTGGGAGCACGCATCCACGCTCAGAGCCTATGTTCGATGCGCTGATTGCGGGTTACCGGGATAGCTACAAGGGGGCTCCTTCTGCGCTGAGGAGGCTTGAGGATGTGCGTATGAGAGGGCGGAAGAGGAGTATGCTTGGTTAAGCCAGTCTCGTTTTGATTTTAGAGATGGATGCAACCGTCTTTCAGACCAGCTATGATCGTTTTCAAAGCAAAAAAAAAGAAACGCCACGCTTGTCACGACAAATATCTTTACTGAAAAAAAGAAGCATTCATGACCGGTCCTTGAGACAGGTGCCGACATCAGCCGACGCAAAATACCCCTTGTTCTCAACTACTCCACGATCCTTAACGACTGCCGTGTACTTAACCACCCACTGCGGCTCGATATCTCCCTGGATGCCGTCGTTGGCCTCGGGGGACGAAGCCAAGATGCCCGCACCACTCTTCTCCACAGGACCGAGCAGTTCCCGCGTCGTGCCGACAGGAAGAATATCATGACAATCATTATGGGTGAGGAGTTGAATCTTCTCTTGTTTCGCATAGAGAATCAAATTTTTGGGAACGACACAGCAATCCTTAAGATTGATCTGATCGACCGAGGGCTTGACTTTGGTATGTGGCAGGAACCGGGCCAAGCGTTCGCTACCGAATTCAGCGACGCCCAGCTGGGCGATCACACCCTGCTCATGCAGCGACTCCAGCACCTGCCATGTCTGCACAATGCTGTCGAAGTCGTCCGGTTCACCATTGCTCGTTTCATTGTCTTCTTCTTCGCTGTCGTCGTCTGCATCGAACAGGATCCCCGGGAACGAGACGATCAGTAGATCAATAGACTTGACGTGTAGTTCCTTCAATACGAGATCAATTGCCTCTCGGGTGTGTGCGCACCGCCTTGACACCGGGATTCCCGGTAGGTAGAATAGCTTCACTGTGATATCGTATTGGTCGCGCTCTTCCGACAGGCCGGGCTGTGAGAAGTCGATCGCGGGGATATAAAGGCCATCCTTGGTCTGTAGCGTCCATGAGGGCAGATGCGATACAACTGCGTGACCATTTGTGTCGGCGCCGTTGACTGGTGAGGTTTCGATCTGTTGCGAGGCAAGGAAGTTCGATCGAAGTGAGTTGATTAGCTCAACGTTTGATTTCTGGGTCAGAGGCTGGCGAATGACGGATTGCCGTCCAGCTTGCATAATATTCCTGTGAGGGTTGAGTGACTTGATTCGAGGCGCATCGAATGATACTACTTACGAACTGGATAGAATCAACTTCATGATGGAAGAATAATCGAGATCCTAGAGACAGATATATTGAAATCTAAATCGCAAGTGTCAAGGGACAAGAGATCGGAGTCCGAGAAAGGTGAAAGTTGAAAGTCGCAAGTTCACCCCGCGGAGAGCCCCTCCAACGGGGGCCTGACAAATCCAACGTTCCTCCGAATTCCTCTGCCCTGCTACTTCAACACATCTAACCTGCAACCATCTACTTCAATCCTCATCAACTGTTGGATCCCAGTCCGTGGGAGAATACTTTCCTGTATCAAGCAGCTTCATGTCCTCAACCGCCAACTCAAATTCAAAGACATCAACATTCTCACAAATGCGCTTCGGCGTAGCAGACTTGGGCAAAGGCACAAATCCCTAAGACCAAGAGTATTAGCATACCGGATTCTATACCCTTTACCCTGAAAGCCAACCGATGCTACTTACCATCTGCAAACTCCACCGAATCAAAACCTGCGCCGGCGTCTTCCCATACTTCTTCCCGATAGACAGTAACACAGGCTCTTGCAACCGACTCCCATGCGCCAGAGGCGAGTACGCCTCGACAACAATCTTCCTCTTCTGTAGCCACTCCACGATATCCGAATGATCCAGCCACGGGTGCAGCTCATACTGACCGACATCGATCTGGCTACCCCCACCACCCTGGATATAAGCCTCGAGTTCTTCGAGGTGGTGGATACCGTAGTTGGATACACCGATAGATTTCACTTTGCCTTCTTTCTGGGCTTCAACTAGTGCATCCCAAGAGCCCAGACGGGCTTCTTTACCGCCGTAGGGTGCATGGATTAGAATACTGTAGGTTAGGTGCAGCGGTTAGATTGTAGATTCCAATTCCATATGGGATATCTGTTTCTGGATTCCTATGGGAGCTTACAGGTCAAAGTATTCCTGTGTAGCTTCTCGAAGACTCGAATTAATAGCTCGCTTGGTAGACTCGTAGCCCATTGATTCGGGCGGGATCTTGGTCGTAAAGAAGATCTGCGATCGATCCAGCTCCGAATTTAGAATTGCCTTTCCGCAGGGCTTCTCGTTGCGGTACATGATTGCAGAGTCGACCTGATAGTTGGTCAGTGTGGTCCTGTGGTTCTCCCGGGGGACATACATGGCGGAATCCAACGTTCAGGGCTTCGAGAGTAGCCTTTTCGGTCGTGGATGAGGGACTGCCGTTTGGTTAGAGGGTTCAGGATGAGGCATTGATTCAAGCGTACATCATATACACCTATTATCATATACTGTCAGCTCTGCTCTGAGAACTCGTATGTCTATGTGTTTACGGGGTAACTGAGTAACTGACCCCATATCCTATAACTGGGATCTCATGTCCTGACTGTAGCTGATACTTTGACTGGAGGGTAAGCTTTGCCATAATTGTTGATTGAATATGAAGACGAAACAATCCGTTGTTTAAGAAGAAGCGATGAGATCATAGTGGGGGTTTACTGCGATGCCCGAACGGGGATTGTCCGAGCTCTATATCAAACTCACCGCAATTTGGGAGTTTGGGGGATGATCTAGGATAAAAGAGTAGTCAGTCGTCTTTCTAGATATCTTTTTGGGATATCCTTTTTCCTAACTGTTATGACCTTCTAAAAGGATAGTGAATAATAGCTTAAGGTAGGCTAATATGTACGATATACGAAGATACTAAGAAGCATACACTGTGTAGATGAGTTTTCTATGTATATCCAGGGATATTGGGATATTTTATTATATTATTTTACTAGATGAATCAGATTAGAAGACTTCAGTAAGAACAATTGTCTCATCTTAGCAAATCTCAGCTATTGATCTATGAAGCCTGAACGAGGTTACTCTTCCTCGCAACCAGCTGTGACACTGAAGCCAACGTTGCTCCTCCAAGAATCTCAAAAACACCCAACTCAGCCTGAAGCTCTTCAGCAAACCAATTGCGCAGCTCCACCGCAACGAGCGAGTCCACTCCGTACTGGTGCAAGGGCGTGTTCGCATCAACGTTCGCCATCGCAATGTTTACAGTCTTTGAAAGCTTTTCAGTGGATAATTCCAAAACAGCCGCATTGGCATCAGCCAAAGTCTCTGCTTGTAGCAGTGAGCCTGCTCCCTTAGCGCTGTGTGGTCGACTGTCTTTTCCACTAGGTTTCTCATTCGTGATCAGGTGTCGGACGAGCGGGTTATCTTGCCACTGTTTCTTGTCGGGCAGTTCACTCGGTGACAAACCATTAATTGTCTGACAACTCAGTGATGTTGGAAGGCCGGCTTTAGGATCACAATATTTGGCTAGCAGGGCATGGAACTGTGCTTCAGTTACCGGTCCAAGACCATGGCTTCTGTGCAACACCTCGTTGGGTCGGCAATTTTCGGCCATTTCACCAGCGAATTCACACACTCCCAAGTCCAGAGAAACCGCCTTCTCACTCAGTCCAACACGGTGTCGAGCTAGTGCATCATGGAAAGTATTGCCGGCGGCATAGTTGGCTTGTCCAGTGATTCCTAGAATTCCCGAGAGAGACGAAAGCAAGATGAAAAAGTCCATACCTTGCGGAAGATATCTGTGAAGGTTCCACGATCCTTGGACCTTAGGGCTAATGGATTCTTGCCAGAATTGGTGGGAGGTTTCTTCAAAACGAGCGTCCTAGGGACGTTAGCTCATTCGAAAATGTAAAAAGTGATATGGTACCTACTCTCGACACCATGGCTGCCTGGATACATCCTTTGATGCGTGGCATTTGCGATTTAGATTCACTCAAAGCGTTCTTCACGGATTCTCCATCCGAGACGTCACAAGCAGGGGCCAAAACCGTCACGCCTTTCAGTTCGAGGTTCTTGACAAGATTCTTGGCCTTCTCACTTTGTCCTCCGGACCTTGACAGAAGGAGCAAGTGACGAGCTCCATGATCTGCCAGCCAGCATGCGGTGTTTTTTCCCAGACCCCCAAATGCGCCAGCTACCACAAATGTTGCATTAGGATCCAATGAGAAACTGGGTCTGATTTTCAACACCGTCTAGAAAACAGTGAGCTGTCAGAACAAGTAGACGAGCAAGAGAAGAAGTAAGCTTTACCTTTACCTGATCGTCTCCACGCATTTCAAGCACTGTTTTGCCAACATATTGGCCAGTCTGTATCTTTTGGAATGCCTCCTCTATTTCCTCTACCCCGTATACATTGATAGGCTGGGATGGATGCAGGTTGCCAGTTTGTATGGAAGCAAATACCGATTTGAGAGCAGCAATGCATACCTCAGGCCTTTCAACTGACATAGCAGCCAAGTCGATGGCGCTGAAGGTAACATTCTGCAGGAACTGGAGCATGGGGAGCCCCTGATTTGACAGAATATCCCTTTTACCCATCTCGATGAATCGACCATGGGACGCAATACACCTCCAAGATGCAAGCAAACTTTCCCCTGTCAGTGAGTTGAGAATAACATCGACACCCTTTCTGCCAGTCCGATATTTGATCATCTCTGAAAACACAGTCGTCCGGCTAGAGAAAATGTGGGACGCAGGGATGCCGTAGACATCCATAAGCAGTTGTTTCTTGCTCTCAGAACTCACAGTTGCAAAAATTGTTGCTCCAGCATTCTTTGCAATCTGGATTGCCGCTTGACCAGTATCTCTGGATGCTTCGTGGATCAGCACAGTCTCACCAGACTGGATGCGCGCTACATTGCGTAATGCAATGTATGCAGTGGCAAAATTGACTGGCACAGCTGCAGCATTTGCGAAAGATATACCAGCAGGAATCTTGACGACGAGGCCAGTTTCTCGCATGCGAATCGACGTGGCAAAGCAGCCGTTGTGTAGGACAGCAACGGAATCACCGACTCGGAATCGCTCACAGGTTTCGCCCACTCGAATGATATTTCCAGAGCATTCAAATCCAGTATCACTCGTCTTCAACTGGTCTGCTTCAATCAGCTCGTCATGAGAGTTCAGCCCTGCGCATTTAATCTCGATCTCAATTTCATCTGGCTGGAGTGGGTCGTAAGCAGTCCCATCTTCGATAAATTCGAATTCATTGGTTAGACCCATAGATTCGTTATTAAGTCTAAGTGGAATTTGGCAGTTGAAGCTCTGTGTACGGTGTTGATGCGAAGTGGCCATGACAGATATGCTCTCATTCAATGGTTTGCAAGCAATCAGGCGAGGAATGTTCAGGACTCCAGCCTGCTCAATATACTCCGTATCCGCGTTTGAACTCAATGGAGACAAGAAGAATCTAATCAATCTTGTGATATGATCGCGTTGTTTTGTATCCAAGGGGCCTCGAGGTTCAAGCGAAAGTAGTTGAAGCTTACGTCTGCTATCTTCCGTCCTCAGTACGCGAAATAGCCCATCCACAAGGCGGAATTGGGGCTGTGGGGGAAGTATGCCTCCTCCATGGTTGATCCATAGAACCTGTGATGTTGAGGAAAGGAGACATTGAAGTTGTTGCAACAGCTCTGGTTGGATTTCCGATAAAACGGGAACGTGAAGCTCAAGAAGGAAGATCCGGAGCAATGGATTTTCAGATGTATGTTCTATCGCCTCTTGGATAGATGAAGAATGGATAGGAGCGAGGTTGTTCAATTGGCAGTATTTAACAAGGAATTGCGCGACTTCCTGCTGGTCCGAATCGGCGACGTCGTAGACAATTTCAATTTCCGGGGCAGGATAGACTGCTGGTGGTTCCTCAGCGGCTGTGGACACTATCAAGCCGAATTCATGAGATGTGTTTCTATCAAATTCAGGTAGAAGGAAATCCAAGCCAGAGAATCCGGTCTGGAGAAGAATTTTGTTCCATTGCCTCTCATCAAAGCAGGGTCCTGGTCCCGAATCAGTGACTGAATCTGTGAAACTTAGCAATGTCGTCTGACTTTATCAGAGATGGAGGACCTACTGAGCCAAAATCTCTCAAGAAGACCGAACGTAAAAGTAGACTTAACACCTGGATTGATCATCTCGAAGAGCATGAGTTTGCCACCTCTAGATATTGTATGTTAGATTAGTTGGGAAATTGAGCGTTGGTAATGAAACTAACGGCTTTAAAAGATTTCTGGCATTTGCTAGAGCAGCTTTGATGTTTGAAGTAGAATGTGAGACCTGCATTGGAGTTAGATGGTTGAAATATTAGGAAGAAATGCAAGCGCACCATGGAAGCGACGACTATATCGTAGGTGCCACACTCAAACTCCTGTTTCTCAGGGTCTTGCTCAATGTCCAGAAGTTTGAATTGCATCCGCCCAGCCTCCTGATGGAATTGGTCCTGGGCACTAGCAAAAGACGATCCTGATTTATCCGTGAAGTCCCACTGAGCGTACTGCGGGTTGCTGTTCTCGGTATTCCCCAACGTGCGCAGCATAATCTCTGTCATGGATCCAATTCCTGCACCAAATCCTAGAATCTTCATTCTAGGATTAAGATGAGATAGAAGATCAAGGTATTTGCCACACTGTCTGAGACCATGGGATTCGTGAAGCTAGTCCTGTCATAAGCGATGGCACTGAGGCAGGTATTGACTTAAGGACTTACCTCTTCGGAGTAGAATTCTTTCAGTATATCGCCTTCAAAGAAAGTCGACGGATCCATTTCACCGGTGAGGAACTTCAATAAATTTTGAGCAACAGTAACATAGAGATGACCTCTTTTGTTAAGATTCAACAATCGGTTTTCAACATGTTGAAGATAGTCAAGATTGACCTGACGACTCTTCAATGGCTCAGAAGCAAATTGAAACATCCAGTCCATATACTTCTGCAGATGTGGCTGTGAGGGCTTGAACTGTTGCGCCGACAATATTTTCAATGTTTCGGTGATACGCGTCATGAAGATGAAATCCAAATCAGTAAAGAAATCTTCTGTATCTGTGGACTTGGGGTATTCCTCTGTACAGAAATCTATGGTTTCTCTGTTGCTCAGTAGGTTGAGGTCGGGCTTCCATTGGACCTGATAACAGAGATCTTCTGGGGGTCTAGTGGTACTTTCCTCTGCTAGTTCCTTTCCATCGACATCTATTTCAAGTCCCTGAATAGAGATAAGTGTTTTGTGCAATGCCTCGTCAAATGCAAAGATATCGGAGGAAGGACTAAGAAATGAGGATCCCACATTGCGAGTGGCATACGTCCTCAGAATTCTGGACGATGTCCTTTCAAACGCGCTTGCAATCCACAAATCTCTCACGTACTTTAGAATAGTAGTGGGGAGGTTCTCCGTTTCAGAAGCAATCTCGGTCCAGATGGATGTCTGCAGAACTGCATCGAGCGTTGTTGGATGGATCGTCTCGCCTGTTGAAGAAAATCTTTTGACGTGAGCAGTTACACATGGCTGTGCGGGGCTAAGTGACAATGTGTCAATAAGCTGGAAGGCTTTTCCATAGTCATAGCCAGAGTTCAAAAACCGGTCATACACAGAGGATCCATCCACTGGTAATGTGCATGCTTTGATGGCATCAGAGTAGGCCTCCAACCGTGAACTCCACAATTCCTTTTCGTGCATTTTGTCCATATCAGGCTCCTCCTCGTCGGAGGTATAAACGATCTGGATAGAGCCGGTACAGTTCTCGATCCACTCCTCGTTTTCACACGTGCAGAGGCGAAATTCGAAGCAGCTAGAGTTTTTGGACTCCATGCCCTTGGCAGGGTGGAGGTAGAAGCTAGTCTCGATTCCATGTGTTCCAGGGGGCACTATCATCGCGGCATAGAACCTGGCCTCCCGGATGTTAAATCCGGTAATGGTTCTTCCTTGCTCTGCCACCTGTTTGGCCGCCTCAATAGCCATCACCAGCATGCCAGCGCCAGGGTATAGAATCGTGCCATTGACCTTTTTTCGTCATTAGCTTGTAACTTCATTGCTATCGGAGTTCTCTTACCCGGTAATCTTTGGTCCAAGGCATCTCAGAAACCCGTACAAAGTTCCTCCACCGCATCTCATAAGGATTGCAGTTCGGATCGGAAACCCCTAGTAGATCTTTCCGGCCAAATGGATGCAGCCGGTGATCTTTGCTGATTTTACTCTCATGCCAGTATGAAGTATCATGATTGAAGGGGTACTCCGGCAAACTTGACAATGACTTCGGAATATTGTGTCCTGTAGAATCAATTCCATTCACTAGCGAGAGATCAATCGGATAGCCAGCAGTATGTAGTTTACCGAAGACGGCGAATGCAGTATCGGCCGCTGACATGTTTCGTACCAATAACGAAAGGTATTCTGTTGTGGTGTTGTTTTTGATGTTCTTCAATGCATCCTTGCATGCACCCTGTAAGACTGAATGTGGACCAACCTCGAGTATATGGTCAATATCTCTTGTCCTGCGATGACTACCGTCCAATCTCTTGTGTGAATTCGGAGAAGATCCCGAGCAAAGTGTGGTCAGGCCATCCGAGAACCGCACTGGAGAGACCATATTTTTGACCCAATATGCAGCCTGAGAGACCTCTCCCGGATCGATCCAGTCGCCGGTCACAGAGGATACTATCTCGGGGGTATTCTTATGTCCAGTGTAACCTACCTCCAACTCCCCCAGCGCGGTTTGATAAAGAGCTGCAACTTCCTTCATTTGAGGTGAATGATAGGCCAAATTAACCTTAAGCCTCCGACAAAGGATATTGTCCTTGTCAAGCATGGTTTTGAGGGTGTCGAGCTGGGTCAGCTCTCCAGTCACTGTTACGCTCTTGGGGCTGTTAATACAGCCAACAGTGAGATTTGCAACCTCAAGATCCTTGCTGAGCTTTTCAATGTACGGCTTGATGTCATATTCTGATAGGCCCACTGCAAGCATTGAACCTCTCATTTGGCTAGAACTCTCCAGCTTACTGCTCATATAACCTCGATAATAGGATACCTTCCAAGCGGATTGTCTGGAGATCGCACGGGCACAGTATCTAATAGAACAGGTAAGAATAGTCTTGGTCTCTCAAGTGGTTTGGATTACTTACGCTGCTGCCACCTCGCCAGATGAATGACCTAGCACCGCTTTGGGAGTTATTTTCACAAAGCGGAGCAGATCCACCAAGGCTACCTGAAGAATTGTGCACAGAATTTGGCTATACTCGGTCTTATTGATATTTGAAGTGGATTCACTGCGTCCGAGCTCGTCTGAGGTATGTTAGCAGAGAGCCATGCCATGATCCATAGATGTATTTCACATACCGAGGGGCATCCATTCACATCCCAGAGTTCGGAGATACTCGCCGGCATCCTCGATACTTTGCAAGAAGACGGGGTAAATATCGAGAAGCTGGCGCCCCATCGCATACCACTGGGCTCCTTGCTATAAAACTTTTAGTCTCGTTTATTTTAAAAAAAAGAACGCACACTTACCCCAGAGAATACCATAGCAAGATTTGATGACCTGCGAGACTGGGAGGCTGACGAAAATCGGTCAACCAATGATCCCAGGTCATCTGACGGGCGAGCGACAGCAAACGACCTCCATGATAGATGAGTCCGTCTACATGCTAATGTATGAGCGAGATCATTCAGGAAATTTGGATTCTTCTCCGATTGGAAGATTGTAGGGAAGCGTGACTTCCAGGTTTCTTTAAGTCGAAGGATTCCCTTTTCATCTGCTGATGACCAGACGAGGAGTTTGGGTATATCGTTTGTTGTTTCTGTTAGTCCATTGAAGCAAGTTTCACCTGAACTGATTTTCCCTTCTATGTCCAAATCGCAATCTCTGCATTTAGATGACTGGGAGGGTAGCATTGTATTATGGTTCCCTTTCAGACCATTCAGTTTCATGAAGTGGTAAGCATCGTCCAGCACAATATGGGCGTTTGATCCCCCGTAGCCAAAAGAGCTAACCGATGCTCGGCGAAGTCCCTCCGAGGGCCAGGGTAGAGCTTCTTGTGGGAACTGTGGCAGTCAGATATAAGAGCGCAAGTGTTCGTTCAATTAGTTAAATTACCTTGATATTCAAGAACTCGTCATCAATTCTGGGGTTCAAGCTCTGCAGATTCACACTGTTTGGAGGAATTATTCCTTTCTCTAGTGCTAGAATTGTCTTTATGACACCAGCAACTCCGCTGGCACCTTCCAGGTGCCCGATATTTGACTTCACTGACCCGCTAGTTATTTTATTAACATGAGTCAACACTTGGAGCCATCATACTCACACGTATAACGGATTATCTAGAGAGTGATGTGGCCGAAACACGGAGCCAATAGCTGCAGTCTCGATTGGATCCCCAAGAACCGTTCCTGTACTATGTTAGTCTGTATCGCCTGCAGTCTTGTAGATATTTTGATGGACAGACCTGTTCCGTGTGCTTCAAAATAGTGCGTCGTTTTCATGTCCAGTCCCGCCTTGCGATAAGCCTCTTGTATCAATGTAGCCTGCATCTCGGTGCTCGGTAGTGTAATCCCCGGTGTCCTTCCAGCCTGGTTAGAGGCGGAAGACCTTATCACGGCTCGAACTGTATCCCCGTCCCGCACAGCATCCTCTAAAGGACGAATAACAAGGACACCAACCCCTTCACCTCGTGCATGTCCATTGCCACGTTCGTCAAAACTGTAGCAACGACTGTCTTTGGATAGAAGTCCCAGGTTGTCCATCATCAGTGATGTCTCCAATGCCAGAATAACGTTACTGCCAATCGCCAGTCCCTAACGGTATCAGAAATGCGATGGGCTTGGTTGAAGTATACACTTACCATGGTTGAGTCACCACACCATATGGACTGACATGCCATATCAATGGCCATTAAGCTGCTTGAGCAAGCTGTGTCAATCGCAGCGCTAGGTCCAATGAGGTCAAAGAACCAGCTAATGCGGTTCGCCACCATATTTCCAGTCGTGCCTGTGATTCCCCACTTCTGTAGATATTGGGGATCTTTTGCCTGCAACATCAGATACTCGTGGCCTGATGAACCAGTAAAAACGCAGGTCTTTGATCGTGCGATTCCTTCCATAGTGAGACCAGCATTCTCCAGTGCTCGGAAGGCAGCTTCCAGGATCAACCTCTGCTGAGGGTCCATAGCCTCTGCCTCTGCGGCAGTAATAGAAAAGAAAGGTGCATCAAACAAGGCAACATCCTCTTTCATGAAGTGACCCCCACGTAGAGATAAGCTGTCGAGTCGATTGGTGTCCAGGTTATGATGGGAGTCGATGTTCAGTCGATCTGGAGGGAACTCCGTTGAGGCGCACCTTCCCTCGACGATCATATCCCAGAAAGATTCTGCAGTGACAGCATCCTGTGGGAATTTGAGCGACAATCCAACAATTGCCAATGGTGACAATGTTTTTTCTGCTGGCCTTGACATCCTCCCTGTTTGTTACTATTTGCTACTTCTTCTTTGCTTTGGATGGGGGAACTCAAGAAAGGGAAATGGCGCCTGATAACCTCTTTAAGACAGTCTCTATGTCACCATACTGTCTCACATTCTTACTTCTGCCCACATACATATATGTAGGTAGCGGTGAGCTGCAATGCAGGTCCCTCTGGCAAGATATTTGACACTTGGCAGTCTAAAAGCCTGAAAATCCAATTTATAATCTACAAGAATAGTTGGCTTATGCGGCCTTTCTTGGCAATATAGGACTAAAGGATTGTATCAAGGGACGTCATATGTAACGACACTCCGATCTTTCTGGGATATTCCTTAAGATATCTTTGTTATAGTCTTTTTAGATGTATGTAAAGCCGGTAAGAACCATAAGCCGTACAGAAGACCTTTCTCTATGTACAACATATAACCAGGGCAAGTGAATATTATCCAGTATCGCCATTAATACGAATACATTTTACAATCCCCTTTTACTACAGAGTACTCCAGAGTGACGAGTTAGTATATGTAGGGTAGTTGGGGGCTGCATACACGAATATCAGTTTACCCCTGCGACATGACCTAAAAGAGATAAACTAGAGAGACCTTGCATCTGAGGCTTCCACCCGTGGACCGTCCACGAGTTACTGCAGGCAGATCTTCTATCTTATCTACAGAAATAGGAATGGAAAATACAAGTTGCGGTCAACTTAGCTCCTCCGACTGTGCTAAATATGATACGACAGGTCAAAACAAGGGAACCCAAAAAGGGGGGGATAGAGATAGCCCAGGGTCTAAATGTCCGCTCCACTTTGAAGCCAATCATTTCCACTACGTCAGCCAATATTTAGACAGCAAAACGCGCGTCCAAAGGGATAGGTTTCTTCTATTTTCTTCTGTTTTTCTGGTTTGGGCGTTACATACATATTGGGGTTTGACTGCGTGTGTAGTTGGCAGCCTCGAAGAAATCTCCATTTTTCACCCCCTTTGGTCTTTCCTGCGTTATATTCCGTGAAAATGCATTTTCTATGGTATGATGTTCCAGAATTCTCACAATTAAAGTCACAGGTTGACACTTACGACAGTCTACATGGCAGGGGCACCAATTCAGAGGTAAGATATCTTGATTTCGGATTTCTCCTCGGGTCGATCATATAAAAGTTAATTTTGCTGACTATTTTGACCTTAACTCTATAGATCTTCAAACGGCAAACTGGTACTTTATCTACTGATTCCATAGACAGAATATGAACTGACATCCGGTTAAAGCTGCGCTTCGACATGAGCTCGGTAACAGTCACAGCTACGACTTTGTCGACGGGACCTGCCCCTCGGCGCTTAACGAAGGTTTGTCTTTCCTTAAGCCTATCGATCAACAAATTCTGATAAAAGACTAGATTTGAGAGATTTACTACCTCCCGATGATGAAACATTCGCCTATTGCAACCCATTATCACCAGAGTCGTGTGCAAAGGCATTCGATGATCTTGAGCGCTATGTGCAAGCCGAAGGCCCCTACGATGGTGTCATGGGGTTTAGCCTAGGTGCCACGTTTGTCATGTCGTGGATGTTCAAGAAGCTGAGGGAACACAAAGACGACAAACCGATCCAGCTGCCCTTCAAGGTGGGGATCTTTTTTTCCGCTCCAGGCTTGCTCCAGTACCACGACTTGTTAGCGGAGCAATTATTTGGATCAAAGTTCAATCCAGCCGACGGGCTGCTTGATCTACCGACAGCTCATATTTGGGGATGCCACGACCGAGACAAGGAAAAGGCTGAGGCAGCTAGTCAGGCATGTAATGAGCTGGTGAGGTCTGTTTTTGTTCACGATAAGGGCCATGAGATTCCCATATGTTCTGATAATGTGATCTTGATGGTCAAGGCTATTAACAGGGCCATTACAAGGGCACAGACCTACCCTTGATCGAAAGGCTACATTGTGAACATGTTATATTACACTACAAACTCTTACATTCCAGCGATAACTGCTCCGTACCTATCTATTTGAGTAAAGCCGATGGGGATCCTACATTCCATGACCCACCCCAGTCCAATCACGTCTTTATGAACATTGATTCATGCATTCAAATAGGCTTCATGGGAAAGGTTTCCCTCGGATAGTCTAATCTCCAATCTGTCTTAGGCTACAACGATACTTTTTTGCATAGTAAATTTCCCGCGATATGCTTCGCACTACAGCCTACAGCTGCGAGACACGGGCTGTAGTGGGAGCAAGGGGAAATTTCACCACGGGCGATACCGGGTTATAAGATGGTGAAAGGGCATGTTTTACAAATGACGACGCGCGTTTAGTTCTAATCATAGTGATGGTATCAACTGTCTATTGCCACTATGTAAGGGGTAGATCTTCCACGTACATGTCCACTCTACTCTCTTAAGATTGGCATTTTCGCCTGACAACATTGCTATGAATTTTTGACGCTATATATAGAGGTTTAGATGGAGCTTAAGAAACAGGGAAAAAATTACAAGATTCAAGCGAGGCAAATGTTGTGGATTTATGTACATAATTTTGCAGAGCAAAATCCTAGAACACCTACTCACGCAGAGAACGAGAGTCCGGTGATCACATCAACATTATCTTGATTGCGTTGACAGCGAAATATAACAATGGTTTAACCCCCGTGGCTAACACTGCATGGTATGATCGGGGTTTATGAGGAAGATCACTCTTGATATGAGAGATCGATACTTTGCAGTCTTGTGATGTATATGTATGTACAACAAAGGGTAGGCCGCCGATCGCTTGCTACACTAGGGAGCAGCAGGTTTATGACAATCCAATGGTCTCACCGACTCTTCCTACAACCGTGTAGCATGGTTTTCTTACCAGACTCCTCGTGTCGACATATGCTGAGGATCTCCCAATGCTGTGGAGTTCCAAGAGTTTCGCCGACTGTTCAGCTCTCCATGTGAATTGGCCCTATGATCTGTAAACTCCCGGGTTTCCTTCCTTATTTGCTGTGTATGCATGTAAAATCAATAGTGTATCGATGTGCATATCAGGGTGGCAACCCAGACCGATCTACTCTATCCAAAAGCCAGTGAGTTCGACCCAAATGCTTCCTTAGACTTGGCATTGCCAATCCCAGTGGCGCTATTAACAATAATACAGACTAGCTATCGTGTACTCCGTATGGTCCTCGTAGTTTTATAGCGTAGGGATTTATGAAGTCGAAACTCGCTTATTTGGTCACTGCTATAGTTAGTCAGTTTCATAACTATGGGGTTTATATGGGGCTCAACTATAAATGCTAAATCATCGACTACTGAGTCCGTTACGTGCTTTTGGGTACTGTTTTTTACTTTTTTCTTCTATCCTAACTCGTTCTAGATAAGTTCTGTCCTTCCAAGGCTTACCAAGGCATTCTTATGTACATGACTACTTGTGGGGGGGAAATATAACCATTTCTAGCGCTAGACCATACAAAACCAATCCTATTTATGGCCTAGGGGACCCTATTCCCTGTTTTACACTACTAAAAACCATCATTAGTACTCCGTAGACATATCTCGTTATGTGGGAATACCAAATCAAATTCCAAGGTCCCCGATGTAGCTACAGCAGCCACAGCCCTACAAGTCTACCTATTCTGGTTAGTAAATAATACCCCATGCGAACCCCACATGTGGTCGCCTTGTTGTCAACACGTCTGGACTTCTTAGTGTAGTTTTATTTTAATAAGAATTGCCCACTGTTCTTCCATTTCCTAAGATTTCCTTCAAATCAGTTACCCTCACTTCGTCAGCACGTACTCTTCTGGTCTCCCTTTTTGTCCGTTCCCAGTTTTCCGCAACCTCTGACTTCCTTTCTAAGTTGTTGCTGTCTTCAATATGCCAAACCCGGAAGAAGCAGAATCTGCTGAAGTTCTCAACTGTGGACCACAGATGAACATTCTTTTCTCGGCTCCCGATTTCACTGTACCTAGCCCAGACAGTGTCAACGAAATTGTTAACTCCGACAACACTATCTTCAACTGGGGCGGCGTGAAGATAGCAAGAATATCCCCTAAGATTGTTGTCAAATTCGGATCCCATGTCACGTTGAGCGAGGCGAAAAACATGATATTTGTGGATCAAAATACCGAAACTCTACCAGTGCCAAAAATCTTCGCCTACTATTCTTACGGCCCAATACACCGAGATCTTCAAGACTACGGCAGCTTATTCGATACGTACATATTCATGAGTTTTGTGGAAGGCCAGGGTCTCGATGAAACCTGGGAATCCTATGATGAGGGCACCAAAACCCATATCACCAACCAGCTGAAGGAATATCTCTGCGAACTTCGCAAGATCAGCAACGGTAACTACATAGGCTCGGCTGATTCTGGCCCCGTTACCGATCCGATCTTGGAGACTTATCACGTCAAAGGTTTAGTAGTAACTACACCGATATATACCCGGGTGCTAATACACATGTCCAGGACCGTTTGACTCCGAAGAAGCCTTCAATAACGCAATTATTGACGCCTATCAATCCAAGGCACCAAAACGACATATAAGGAACTTCTTGGCTGGTATGTTGTGCCAAACCAAACACCAGATCGTGTTCACCCACGGAGACCTACGTCTCCGGAATATCATGGTCAACGAGGGGTCTGTCAGTGGCATTGTGGATTGGGAGTTCAGTGGCTGGTATCCTGAATACTGGGAATTTTCAAAAGCTCTCTATATTTGGAAATGGCAACATGATTGGATTGACTACCTAGTACAGATTCTTCGACCCTATCATGCTGAATATGCGGTTCATTCTTTCTTGACTGAAACATTGTGGTGATCTTCATCTGCCTTTCTTCTTCATTTACTCTCCCTCGCGCTCGCGGTATTCTTCAATATATCTATTTAGGGGCTTAATTGGTGAACGACGAGAAAGCTCCAACAGTGACAAGTTTGTCGCTCGAGGCTTGCTGCTGTTCATTAGCCTCGTCCCAACAAGCCACATGTCACGGCTGTTCTTTGTGCTATACTACAAAAATTCTCGGAATTAACCATATTTTGGGTATGAAGTTGAATGGAATCCCTCTCTATTGCCGTGACATTCTACCCATCCAGACTTTACCAACACCCTACTTTGTCAATTTCTACACCCGCTTATGCTCATTATGTCGGCGGCCACAACTGCCTACACTGTTTACCGAGTCTTCAATAGAAGCGAGGCCCAGACCACGAGGCCATCGCCCTGCTCCCTGCCCAGAACACGGACCAAGGAGCCAGCAGGTTCTATCACATCGCCAGGAACGTTAGCGTAGAGATGGATTATGATCTCAGGCCAGGGTCTTGACGGAGGCAAACCTGGACCCACCAGCGAAAAATTGCTCTAAAACACTGGCTTGATTATAAAACAGCGGGGTGTATTATCCAGAGCAGCTGGGATGAGTCCTTGAAGGCAGTTATTTATCGAAATTGTAGCTACTAGTGACTGAGAGGTCAAGCGATACGCTGGATGGGGTTTGACATGCAGGCACGGAGCGCGAAGAGACCCGGCTGCAGGAACCAATGAGTTTATTGATGCAGTTGTGTGATGAGTTCGGGCTGTGGGCGCGTATCAACGACGCTGATCATAACGGGCCTGGATACCAACGGAACCAGTTTCTCAGATTGGGTCTGTCTGCTCTTGATTTTGCCTACTCTGTAGAACAACCTCGTTGAGACAGGTCTGAAACCTTGGATGACACCCCACGCATCAGCCACGAGACCCACGAGACCCAGGGGCCTGCGCTATGTGTATTCTTAGCTTAATCCCTCTAGCCCCGACTCCGTAGGAGTGGCGACATGCGAAACGCGCTAGTGGTGATAGAGATGCAGGGTGATAGTGACTCGCAAACAATTCGGCCAGGGCGGCTAATATTCAGTCAGCCCGGACAGTACGGAGTAGCAATAGCCATTCAAAAACCGAAGGGGGAAAAAAAGTTGTACCTGTACTTGCTAGATTGTTTCGATAAAAGCAAAAAAAAACATGTATTAAATGTCATGCACTACATTAACATTTCTAAAATCCAACAACCGCCCCTCTATGTATACAGATACTAATCTTCAAACCACCAACCTAAACCTTTCTTTCCAGCTCCTTTTGAGCCTCAGCATCGACCTGCTCTTGCAACTTACGGTCCGCCTCGCGCTTAAGCTGGTCGGGACGACGAAGAGCAATGTCCTTGGGACGGAAGTCACTGAACAGGTGCTTGAGAACGTTTTCAATCAACCAGCAGCCACCGTAGTCGAAGATCATCAGCACGGTCAGAGTCACCTTAAACTCATTGGTGAAGGGAACGAGGCGCAGCTTCTCATTCAGCTCGGGAATGAATTCGGTGGCGCAGGAGAATGCAACACCCGATGCGGCGATGAGACCCCAGTACATGCCCTTGTTCTCGCGGATGGACTCGCGGAAGGGACGACCTTGGTAGTTGATCGAGAAGGTGGAGATTTGCTGAATCAGCTGGAGAAGGTAGATGGCACTGTTCAGGAGAGAAGGCTCAAACTCGCCCTCGAGGTCAATATCGGTATCTCTCCTGTCGGTTGTGTTAGTCATGAAGTGGGACAAATCAAAAAAAAAAAAAAGAGGGGGGGGGGGGG